>JAVTVY010041605.1:0-17667 GCA_036873755.1 Hanleya hanleyi | reverse complement strand
CTACAATCTGTATACATTGTTCCCATCATACTACAATCTGTATACATTGTGCCCATTATACTACAATCTGTATACATTGTGCCCATTATACTACAATCTATATACATTGTGTCCATTATACTACAATCTATATACATTGTGCCCAATATACTACAATATGTATACATTGTGCCAATTATACTACAATCTATATACATTGTGCCTGTTATGCTACAATCGGTATACGTGGTGCCCATTATACTAG
This sequence comes from Hanleya hanleyi, assembly GCA_036873755.1. Lineage (NCBI taxonomy): Eukaryota > Metazoa > Mollusca > Polyplacophora > Lepidopleurida > Hanleyidae > Hanleya > Hanleya hanleyi. Next base: position 17,423 of record JAVTVY010041605.1, on the reverse strand, counting down.
AAGCTGTATACATTGTGCCCATTATACTAGAATCTGTATACATTGTGTCCATTATACTAGAATCTGTATACATTGTGCGCATCATACTACAATCTGTATACATTGTGCCCATTATATTACAATCTGTATACATTGTGTCCATTATACTACAATCTGTATACATTGTGTCCATTATACTACAATCTGTATACATTGTGCCCATTATACTACAATCTGTATACATTGTGTCCATTATACTACAATCTGTATACATTGTGCCCATTATACTACAATCTGTATACATTGTGCCCATTATACTACAATCAGTATACATTTTGCCCATTATACTACAATCTGTATACATTGTGCCCATACTATATGTGTATATTGTATTTATTACGTTACTACCATATACCGTATGTATACGTTGTTTTGCATAAAATCTTGACTTCAATCTGAAAAGTCACGTACGTACATAAAGAAAAATTACTTCCGGACTGACGTGTTCGAATTCTGAAAAAAACAGTGCCCGTGATCCTAATAATACTCGATTTTATTGCTTTCATTCTGCACAAAATGTTATAACAGATTTTCAGGTTCACCTTTGGTTCATTAATGTTTGTCTTTTCCTTATGTTGGTACCGTATGTCATTCAACGTATTTTGTAGATCACTATTGTTTTCTGTATTGTCTATGTCTACTGTCATATTGGAAATCGCTTGATCTAATTTGCTCCAAAGTTTATAATTTTAGTAATCAAATTTAATGTCATATAGCACTTTTATGTTCTCTTAACGATTGTAAATTTCCTGGATTATTCGTCACATCGTCAACAAGTATATCACATTTTTCCTCATTCTTCAAAGAATAAAGATTCATTTCTCCCAATATACTTAAAATTAAATCCTATCTGCTCCCCCATTTGGATATGTCGCTTATGGGATCTAACCGACTTGCACCAACGCGAGTGTCGACCAATCCCGAGATCTCTTCATAGTGCTTTGAAGGGAGCATAATGGTAGGGGATTTTTGGTTGGCTCAACCGAACAGACGCTGCGCTGGCAGGTTATCTTCTACTGTTGCCGCGCACCCGCCATGTTGACACCATAATGAGGGGTAGAATTATGGACTGGTCCTTGGCATAAACCTTGGGATAAAGCGACCCTATCCCCCCTCCTACATGGCGAAATATACCATTTTATTAATTTATTAAGATTGCATTTCTCCACACAATATTTTCGTTATTTCATAAAATTTCGTTATGTGTAGCATGTATCATTTTCATTTTATAATTCTTTCTAAAAGTCAAAAATCCCTTTGAAGATTTCTGGTATATATTAACTGTCAGCTTGGATGTTGCGTAATGTCAGTTCCGAACGAATGGTAGGCGGTCAATTTGATTGAATATTTCGACTGATATTAGCGTCTAAAAGGAATAATCATCAGTGAAATACCGTTTTAGCCAAGTGAGCTTCAAGGCTTTGATCATGGAATTGATGGCCTTTAATCCCCCTTCAGAGCGTTTATTCGTTAATATAAATTTCTTAATTTGATATGGTTTGTAATTCCATATGAAATAGTTCTCTGACAATATGAATATTGTGCTGGTAGCCTACCACTCGAGAAATTCCTTTCCATACTGTTGGCAGGATTTCCCCACTACCGGTACAGTTAAATTTTGACCTGACCATACTTTTTTACTTCCTCGACGATTTCGTTATTTTAGAGTCTAAATTTTCCTTCTGTAATTTGTTAACATTCTTCAATATTGAAATTCCAAGTGTTTTCGTGCTGTTTAGGCATTTTAGTTCAAATGGTGATTTTTGTATATTTTATTTAAAAGTTACCAAAAGTTAGCTAGATCGTCAAAATACAGCCTTCTGATTACGTGTCTTCTCACCAAAAAAAAAAAAAAAAAAAAAAAAAGATACAGATTTTTAATGATTTCCTGATTCGTTAACACAATGACCCTGGTCGTGAACCATTGAACTCTATTTTTGGTGTCGACACAGATACCCTGGCCAAATATTTAAGGAAAAACCGTCAATTGCGTAACGAAAGTCGGTAGGAGAAGGAGTGAGTGAGTGAATGAATAGGTTTAACGTCGCTTTCAACATTTTTTCAGCTATATCACGACGGGAAGGGAAGGGAGGGGGGAGGGAGTGGCAGGGGTACTTGTAACAAAGCAGATCTAATGCTGCCATTTTATAGTGCTGTCCCACTGAAATATCATGCCGTAGGCAGACATGACACCCCACTCAGTCACATTACACTGACACCGAGCGAACCAGTCCTTGTTCTATCCTCTTAATGCTGAGCGTAAGCGAGGGAGCAACAAGTTCCATTTTTCAAGTCTTAGGTATGACCCGGCCTGGGATCGAATCCAGTACCTACCGCTTACGAGGCCGACGCTCTAACCATTAGAGGAAAACCCGTCAATTGCGTAAATCAATTGAACTAAAAAACGAAAGTCGGTAGGAGGAGACGAAGAATATGAATTCCATAGGACTTCGCCAGCTATAGCAGACGTATCCAAATAAGAGTCCCACATAAATAAAACAACCCGAAGACTCATTCTGATCAATGATCATGCTCGTTTTCATTTTTGTGAGAATCTCCTCTTGACCAAAGTAGTACTGGGGGTCTATTTACCGGATTTTCCTCTATCTCTTAGCATAGGACCCGAAAAGTCTCTCCCCAATTCATCTGACTTCTACCCCTTTGGCATAGGGTCACGAAACTTCATCATTAGATGTTTCAAGTAAAATATTGTAAATTGGGAAAGCAAAAATATTTAAAGGGCGAAATTCCCCCTCCCACCGCCAGGCCTGGACCGGCCTGAGAAAACCCTGACCAGGTAGGGGTAAGAACATTGTAAATCAAGTCAGGATGTTTTCAACTTTGGCGCCTTCTGTCTGTCGATACATGAACAGGTTAAAGATATCAGTCTAAAGCTGACACAACAAGAATAGATCCAATAGGTCAGTCTACAAATAACCCAAGCAGACACACAGAAAACTGCTAACAACAAACTAAATACATCATACCCGAGCAGAGAAAACACTGAAAGTTCGGGTGATTCCGACCGGAGGTGGTGACCGCCAAATTTAAGCACGTGTTCAACCCAAAATGCCGCTCGTTCTCTCGGGTTTTCGGACCTGCTGTGGAATATTTCCGAAGCTCGTCTCATGTTCTTCCTGTAGGTAGAGTTAACAAGTACTTCGATAACTGTCTCATAAATGAAATCATCTGTAGAGTGGAGAAGATCCATTTTTCTGCCCGCGGTCCAATATTCCACTCGGGCTGCATTGAATTCCTGATCTCCGAAAACGGGCGTGCAGACGACTGGAACGGCATGGTAGAGAGTCTCAAACAGGCTACTTTGTCCACAATGAGTGACGAATAGTCTGGTCTTTGGGTGGCCTAGAAGATCATTCAAAGGCGCCCACTTCACGAACTTAACATTTTTATCAATATTTTCTTCAAATTCTTTCCATAAAATTGCAATCTTCAACTTGTGGAAGGCGGAGAGGAATCTTTGCTTGATGTGTCTTGGCAGTTTGCCAAAGGTTGAGCCGAACGAGACCAGAATGACTCCATTGTGGGAGTTCTCGTAAAAGGTTTTAAGTTCGCCAGAGAAAGATTTGGCTGGACCGGTAGTCAAACCTCCTACCATTATCTGATTGGGAAAGTTTGCGAGAGGGTAGCCCAAGACTGGATCATAATTCTGTAGAAATAATTCCGACCGTGAAACCAGCTGCACGACGTCACGGCGAGACAACTCTGGGGCGACTCTGTCAATGGCGTCCTGGGGAAACGTTATGATATGGAGTAAATGGATGATGAGTTGGTTTATGGTGTTTGCCACTCTGCCAAATAAATCCATATCCGGTGTGTATGGCATTAGCCAAGATGGAGAAATGCTCGGTAGAAATGGACGGCCTATCACCATGTCTTCGTAATACGAGCTGGAAGCGACATATGGAACATTCAACAGATAGGGTATCACGAATTGGCAATACAACAGAAATCCTCCCGGATCCGTTATAGCGAGATCGAACTGTTCCTCCTTAAGCCGGTTTATAGCTTGTAAATCCCATAGAAGTGACGTGCAAAACGTCCACGTGAAGTCTTTCAACTGTTCTATATTTTGGTAGAGAGATGCTTCGGAGCCCCGTCTGTGATGTTCGATGGCATATGCGTTGAAATCGTCCATCGTTTTGTTGGCCGGACCTGGGTTGAATTGCATCAGTCGGATACCGGAAGTGCCAAAGCATTGTCGATGTTCGAAACCAGAGCTCAGAAATATAGTTACTTGGTGTCCTCTTTTAACGAGTTCCTCACCGACGGAGGATATTACCATACAGTGGCTGATCATTGGCACGGATACCAGCAAAATCTTGGCAGATTCACCAGTGGTTACCAGGAGCAAAAAACCGACGATCAAAACTCCAGCCATCTTGAAGTCGAAATAGCTTAAACTCTATGAGCATGGATTGCATAGCCAATAATTGGTCGTCGTGCACGTTTATTTATCCTTATATACCCAATAGTAGTATAAAAAAAAACAACTTGTATATTTAGCTAAAATATAGGGGCTTGCATCTTGGGGCCAGTGCGTGAATTACAGAAATCAACAGCTGTTGTTTGGACAACACAACACATGCTGTTAGGAAGAGAGCGATCGCTTAGTCTGTTTTACTCTCGGGATGAATTTTCGGGAATATGCCATTCTCAAAGATACAGCAGAAGTGAGAGAGACTCTAAACAAAAGGTGATTGTTTTTTTAACTAATCGCGATCCGAGCAACTGGGTTTCTTTCACCATACTAGGTTGGTCTTTTTCCTGATCAATTTGAAACTATGAATAACGTTAAATTCTTCGATCTCGGTGCCACCAGGATGTTATAGGCTTATTGACTTCCATGATCTTGTCGTCTTATTTGGTAGATGAGTTGAAGGAATGAAACATTTGACTCGCTAATTTAAGTCACCTACAGTTGGCATCAAACAGGCCTACATCATAGTAAAATCATTCATTAATGCAGCTTCAATAACGTTGAATATTTAAGCAACCAACATGGCGGATTCAGTTTATTTATTAGGTCATATCAGTAAAAAATTAGATCTCGCTGATTGACATGCAAATTTGTGCATGATCATGCGATTTCATCTTTTTCATGATCAATTAGGAACCCTGAGTAATGTTGAATTCCTCGATTACAAGCGTCTGGTCCGTCATTCACAATTCAGCCGTTCATAATCCAAAGACCTATTCCATATTCCATATAACAGCATTAGCACCAGATTGTGTGACATTCAGGATACTGGCGTCTTATTTAGTAGATGGGTATAGTAGGAAGAAAACATGTGACTTACCAACTTAAGTCAAATACAGGCCTACCTCAGTAAACTTCTAGATTAATTCAGTTAGCACTATCAACATGGCGGAATTAATGTATTATTATATCACATCAACAACATATGGTCGATACTTCATGCAGGGACTATTGTCTGGGTCTTTGTGTCGTTGAAAAGGCACAGGTCTAGACACATTGTTGTCCCCAGACTTGGCTATTGTATCCCAGACTTGGCTATTGTATGCATTGTCTCGTGATTCTTACATAAAGTATGAACCCAACATATGAACATATGATCATCATGATAGATGGTATCTGTGGCATGTAAATCTTGGTTTTGGCACTTGTTCATTTGGGGAGTAGAGTTGTATTAGAAAATTTCTAGGTACTTTGAGGTTAAAAAAATATAGATTGCTTCTAACTCTAAGGTCATATGACTCCTTTTTCCTTCCAATTTCATTTTCCTGACGATGATTATGCTAAGATTCATTTACAACACATATAAGGGAAGTGGGAAGAGGTGCCGACATACTGACTGAGTCTCATAGCTTCACAGTATAGTCTTCTGGTTAACCTATTCTAAAGCACATACCAAGAATCTAACGATTCGTGATATGTGTTGTATCTCAGGTACGCTTTTATTGTACCTGTTCATGTGGCAACTTGGATGACATGATCACACGGCCCCTAGCACCGGCATAAGCGGTATTAGATACAAATCTAGAGAGCTGGGATGGAAATGCTCTGACAACTCGTATATTGGTAATTGGTGAGCTGTGTCGCTGTGACAACTCGTACACTGGGGATTGGTGAGCTGTATCGTCGTCAGATGAAAATGACGGCATTTAACACAAAATACTAGTCTGTAAGGCCCGATGTCGACCAAGCATCAACTTCCCATAAATGCCAACATATATCAAAGACCAAAAGATCTGTACAGGGGGCGGGCCTCGGGGACGAGTGATAAAGTGATAAGCTATAGGTTAAACTTTGTCGGGAAGTATACATCATCTGTTTTATTTTCCTACCAAAGAGGTTTTCCACACTGATTTGCTTTACTTGGTTTCTTGAAGAGTGTAATTCTGTAATTTTTGGACATGCAGCTTGGTTCAAATCCTGAAATTAATAAAAGTTCATCTGGCAGGGAATATGGTCATCGCATCTTCATTCAAACCAAAGTAAAAACGCCACAACAGAGAGCATTAAGTAAAACATAACCTGGTTAATTAGCCCAGTGCAGTACCCGATTATTTGATATATGATATATATCTCTGAATAGTGCATGAAAAGCTGGGTTCTGCCTACCAATCACCATCCTCGCGAGCCAGTGTATCGATCGATCTGTTGGGATCGATACACTGGCTTGGTTAGTTACCTGTACCAGTTCGATATATTAATGGATCAAGCGGTTTCCTCTAAATCAAGCCAATCAGTGAACGCGCTAATCTAGTTGATTACGCCAATCCGCTGCGAGGTATGGGATGTGACAAGTTTGAATTTCATTGCTGGCTATAAACTACGTTGATGTTGGACTGAAAACGACATCAGAACTCATTCGAATCAAATCACCAAAAATGTCCAGGTAAACCCTTTGCGAGGATATAGGATTTGCCTGGACCGAACACTTGCTGCGAGTGTTGATATATCTCTTGTGTTCTCACTGCAGTAACACTTAGAAAATCCTATATGAGATGTCAACTGATACTTTGTAAGGGTTTATATTCCATTTTCAACACTTCCAGAGAGTTTTTATCTTAACACTGAAGTAAGTGTTACGAATATGCATACTTAATTAGGTGTTGGTTGAACACTTCAAGAGCAGTCACTGTGAAACCATTCGAAAGGGTTGAAATCCCCATTTTAACACCTATAAAGGGTTGAGATATTAACACTTGGCAAGTGTTGCATGGACACTTGGGAAGTGTCATAGCTTCGATTTCAGCACTTACAAAGAGCTAGAATAATAACACTTTATAAGGTTTTACACTTTATAGTGCTCAAATAATACTTTAGGAGCAGTCACTGTTGACACCTTAGCAAGTGTTAAAACTAACCCTTTTAATATAGGAGCCAGATTCAAAGCTTTAGTTTTAAGAGTGCAAATTAACAAACTTTTGCTATTTTATTAGTCGTTGACAGTTTATTCTTGAATGGTTAGTACAATTTGCGGCTTCTTACAGAAATAGACATGCTGATGAATTAATTACTCAATATATTGCTATAGAATGCACCTCTTCCCAAGATAAACTGGGTCAATTCGCAAAGCTTTAACTTATATATTGCCATAAATCTTTTGGTACCACTTTGGAACCAAATGGATGGAACCCACCTGAGATTGATTCGCAAGATATTTTAACCCTATCAGGCCTACCTAACTTTTCCCTCTATCTCCGTGACCACACAACAATGAAAGCTGACCCTCCGCGACTTTTAAGTTTATCATATTGTGGTCATTTTGAGCATATTTGCACAATCCCCCGAGTGAAGGATCATGGGTAAATTCAAGATGGAAATCTTGCATGGTACTACAAAAATGATATCTTCGTCGTAATTGTTCAAAATTCCTGCTTTTCTTCGTGCAAAATTGGGCAATCGATTTTATTTTACATCAGACTATTATCTATCAATGTATCATGCATTTCTTGGGGAGAAAACACATAAATAAATAAAATGTCTGTTTTGAAGATGACGTCATTGTGACTTCATCAAAGCGACCATCTTGGAGTTTTCCGGGAATCTTTTTTTTCGAAATGTCCAGATTTTCAATGCTTCCGCAAAGACAATGCACCTCCCGCATGTTGCAAGGGGATGTGGAAATGCGCGGGGACAAGGATGTTGCGAGGTGACGTCACTTCCGCCGATGACGTTACTTCAGGCCCTGTGTACATATGGAACGATTAATGTAAAATAGTTCAGCACATTGTAAATCAGGATGTTTTTAACTTTGGTGTCTTCTGTCTGTCGATACATGAACAGATCAAAGATATCAGTCTAAAACTGACACAACAAGAATAGATCCAATATGTCAGTCTACAAATGACCCAAGCAGACAAACAGAAAACTGCTAACAACAAACTAAATACATCATACCCGAGCAGAGAAAACACTGAAAGTTCGGAGGATCCCGAGCGGAGGTGGTGACCGCCAAATTTAAGCACGTGTTCAACCCAAAATGCCGCTCGTTCTCTCGGGTTTTCGGACCTGCTGTGGAATATTTCCGAAGCTCGTCTCATGTTCTTCTTGTAGGTAGAGTTAACAAGTACTTCGGTAACTGTCTCATAAATGACATCATCTGTAGAGTGGAGAAGGTCCATTTTTTGGCCCGCGGACCAATACTCCACACGGGCTGCGTTGAATTCCTGATCTCCGTGAACGGGCGTGCAGACGACTGGAACAGCGTGGTAGAGGGTCTCAAACAGGCTATTTTGTCCACAATGAGTGACGAATAGTCTTGTCTTTGGATGGCCTAGAAGATCATTCAGAGGCGCCCATTTCACGAACTTAACATTTTTATCAATATTTTCTTCAAATTCTTTCCATAAAACTGCAATCTTCAACTTATGGAAGGCGGAGAGGAATCTTTGCTTGATGTGTCTTGGCAGTTTGCCAAATGACGAACCGAACGAGACCAGAATAACCCCATTGTGAGAGTTCTCGTAAAAGGTTTTAAGTTCGCCAGAGAAAGTTTTAGCAGGACGGGTAGTCAAACCTCCTACCATTATCTGATTGGGAAAGTTTGCGAGAGGGTAGCCCAAGACTGGATCATAATTCTGTAGAAATAATTCCGACCGTGAAACCAGCTGCACGACGTCACGGCGAGACAACTCTGGGGCGACTCTGTCAATGGCGTCCTGAGGAAACGTTATGATATGGAGTAAATGGATGATGAGTTGGTTTAAGGTGTTTGCCACTCTGCCAAATAAGTCCATATCGGGTGTGTATGGCATTAACCAAGATGGAGAAATGCTCGGTAGAAATGGACGACCTATCACCAGGTCTTCGTAATACGAGCTGGAAGCGACATATGGAATATTCAACAGGTAGGGTATCACGAATTGGCAATACAACAGAAATCCTCCCGGATCCGTTATAGCGAGATCGAACTGTTCCTCCTTAAGCCGGTTTATAGCTTGTAAATCCCATAGAATTGACGTGCAGAACGTCCACGTGAAGTCTTTCAACTGTTCTATATTTTGGTAAAGAGATGGTTCGGAGCCTCGTCTGTGATGTTCGATGGTATATGCGTTGAAATCGTCCATCGTCTTGTTGGCCGGACCTGGGTTGAATTGCATCAGTCGGATACCGGAAGTGCCAAAGCATTGTCGATGTTCGAAACCAGAGCTTAGAAATATAGTCACTTGGTGTCCTCTTTTAACGAGTTCCTCACCGACGGAGGATATTTCCATACAGTGGCTGATCATTGGAACGGATACTAGTAGAATCTTGGCAGATTCAGTGGTGGTTACTAGGAGCAAAAAAACGGCGATCGGAACTGTAGCCATCTTAAACTGGGAATAAACTCTATAAGCATAGATTGTATACCCAACAATTAGTCATCGTGGTCGTTTACTTATCCTAATATACCTGAAATTAGTAATAATAAAAGTTTTATTTAGCTAAAATATAGGGGCTTACACCTTGGGGCCAGTGGTCGAGTAACAGAAATCAACAGATGTTGTTTGGACAACACAACATATGCTGTTTGGGAAGGAATGTTCGCCTAGTCTGCTATGCTCTGGCGATGAATTTTGGGAATATGCAATTCTTTTCGATACAGCAGAAGTGAGATCGACGCTAACTAAAATATCCACTGTTTTCTCACATCACGGCGGCCAAAAGCAATGTGATACACCCATGTTATACAAAACCTGTATCACACTCTTACAGTTTGCTAACTATCTTTTTGGTTATTTTTGAACATTATTTTGATGTGAGAAATAAATTATAACACTCGTGGTCATTTATCTGATTTTTATCACACTCGTTTGATAAAACCCATATGAAACTCGCTAAAGCTCGTTTCATATGGGTTTTATCAAACTCGTGTGATAAAAATCAGATAAATGACCACTCGTAGTGATAATCTATATTTATCAGCTAAATGCAACCCTAGGGTTTATAAAACGGGGTTAAATTATGGTGTTCCATTTCGGCCATTTTTTGCGTCGCGCGTCGCAGGCGACGGGAAGGGCGACGTCGCCCTTTCCGTCGCCCTTCCCGTCGCCCTTCCCGTCGCGTTCTTATAATGTTAAGAGATAGAACGCGACGCGACGTCGCCCACGACGTCGCCCGCGACGTCGCCCTTCCCGTCGCGCGTCGCTTTAATCAACGCCCATCCCGTCGCCCTTCCCGTCGCGTTCTTATAATGTTAAGAGATAGAACGCGACGCGACGTCGCTCTGTTTAAACGCGACGTCGCCCACGACGTCGCCCTTCCCGTCGCCCTTCCCGTCGCCTTCCGGTATTTTAGGACAAAATCGATCTGCGCATGCTTAGGGAGCAGCTATTGCGATGTGTATCGTATGGCGAGGCCGTCATTTCATGAATGATCTCTGCCACTATCGATGAAGAAAATGTCAGCGTAAATGAATAATGATTATCCTGCATTATCGTATAGCTTTTAAATGGTGTTAAATATTAGTCCATGCTTGGAATGATGCCTGTTATGAAGTTATCTCTCGGAAAGTCTGCAACTCGCTGTGTTGTACTGTACAAATTATATCTTCCCTTCCAAACAATATACGCAACCCCCACATCCGTACATCGTCTTGAATTTCTTTATTCCCATTGGATTTACACGTGTATGTGGGTGTGGCTTTTCTGTGTGCTTTTATGTGTTTGTCTTTTTCAGTTGTTCTTACAGTATACCTCCTTATGTGACCACATTTACCAGGCCGTTGAAAATATCCTTTTATTTACTGCTGTCCAACACTGTATACCGTTACTTAACCTGTCACGTCCCGACAGATTGTAGTGTAGATCTATAAGCTTTCAATTTAGCGGAGAGAGATTGTCCTATAACTCTAAAAAAAAATTATGATGGAATTGAAGTTATTTTGTTCTTTCTACTCTTTCTAAGAACTGACTGAAGAATATTAGTACTTCTGCACTCTTTAAATCGTCCGACATTTCCACGATCGTTCTAGACGATTGAACTTAAGATTCAGGACGAGTTCTTGGAGTTCGAGTAAGTTGCTCTTAACTGCAGAGATTCTTTCCTCATTTTCAAGAAAAACAAATCATCCTTGAAACACAATTGTCGTCAAATGGCCTGAACAAAACCTGAAACAAAATCCATGAATTATTTTAAGAGGGCATATCAACGAGATTTGAATTTTTCTTGAAATTGAGGAAAGAACCCCTGCAGTTACAAGGACGTAGACAAGTTTTCAGATTTGGGGCGGGGGGGGGGAGGGGGGAGCTATACTATGACAGCACAATAAGGCGAGGGTCCAGGGGCCGCCTAGGCCTCGGAAGCTCCAGGATCCCAGATGACTGGAGATGCGTTCTTGGCCTTTCCCAGTGAATAAAACTCAACATTAAAACGCACACGTTGTAACCAGTTTTTTTGTTGTCTTTTCTTGCTTTTATGTGTGGGTATTTTCTTTCCAGGGTTATTAAACCTCAAATTTGGTCAACACAAAAAACGTTGTGCAAACTAATTAGCTCAGCGACTCATCCAGGTTGTGGTTTTGGAGGGAATACGTGTTTCGTACATTTTGGAGGGAATTTATACAGTAGTTTTGTGGGTTCCGAATCACGGTGACTTGCGGATCACCTTCCTAATGAACGCCTTATATTTCTTGCAATAAAGCATCTGTGTAAATCTTTTCTATTTTTATTGGAACGTCTGTTTCTGTGGACCCAAATAAATGTCGAACAACCGACCTGCGTTGTTTGTTTCTCGTTCAATTCGGCATGGTAATGCTTCCAGTACCACGCAATGGCAAATTCACGCTGGGACAAAAATGCATGTGATTTCTGAAGTGTTGAATCTATGAGAAATAAAATGGCTTTACGTGGTAATTTCAGTATTCGTTTCAGTTTTTAGTGACTGAATCATATTAATGGTCAAACACAATATCTAATGATTTGCGATAACCCTTAACTCGCCAGCATTGTAACATAATGCGGCATTAGAGATGTCAATTCCGGATTACAAATTGTGACATTGAAGACTGCACACGGACAAATGTCTCTTGGGCAAAGTTATTGCTTTAGAATAATTTTAGATCACAGAACGGGATAGTCTTCACCCTCCCCCCCCCCTCCCTTCCCCCACCCCACCACACACATACCAAAGATTTCAAAATTAAAGATGTCATTATTAAAATTGGGAAAATATATATCTGTGTGTCCTTTCCTCTATTTTCTTTTGTCCAAATATAGATGCTAAATAGATGTCCGATGTCTACTTAGAGAGTTTATATATTGTAATCTTGAATACGCGAGTAGAATTCGTTCAGCTGTAAGAAACACGATGGAACGTGAGTGTAACTTTCTTAAATTTGAATCTGAATTCCATGCAGTATATCAGGTCAGATGGGGAAACATTTTCGACAGGTTTCTATTGAACCAGGTCCGTCAGGTTCAATCTTAAATGAATGGTGTCGTCCGTGAACAAATAACGAACTATCGAAATCCTGAGAGAATTAATTTAATTAGTGAGGATAATTTTCGTATATGGCATGGTCAGACAGATCAGGCCGTCGTTGTCTATGAAAAATATCTGCCTCAGTAATGGCAATCCAACAAAGTCCAAGCATGTGATACATCATTTTTCGCCTGTTGGGATATTGGTGATAGATGACCACTCAGGCTTTACAAAAAAAATAAAATATATATATATATATTCTCAGCGGCTGTAACGACCGATAGATGGCGTGATCCGCTTCTTACCAAAGTGATTCGCAACTGCCCGCGCTGGTGCACTGAGACGGACATGATTTTCTCATTGATTTACAAGTTCGATTAGAGAATTTTATACGTGCAATTATCGACGACAGATTTTCGTAGAAAATAAGGCCAAGAATCACTCTCAACTCTTAACAACACGAGCATGCCCCCCATGCAACTTACCCGAACTCCAAGAATTCGTCTTAAAGGAGGTGTTCGGTTTGACCGTATTTTTTTTCTTAGAGTGTTGCGTTTATAAACCGAAAATATAATTTCCTCTCGTTCACTTGAAAAGTTATTAGCTTGAGAGAGAAAATACTGAATTTTCATATTCTCAATTTTCACCGAGATGAGATTTGTCAAAAAAATATTACGAGTATTAGAAAATAAGCATTTGTTTGTTTTTGCAATTTTTGGCGATATTTTTGAAGGGAATTCCCATCATATATAAAATATGACGCCTTTAACCTAAACGAGTCTTACATATCGAAATGCTGTGCGTTTGATCCAAAATGATACTGAAAAATCGTTTTTGTTAAAGGTGTCTTATTTTCATAATACTGAAATATGTCAAAATGCTTGTAATGCTCTGAAAGGGTGTCGTTCACCGTCATTCAGCACATGATTCTTCAAGCTGGTAATTGTAAACAGCTTCTTTGGCCGAATGGTTACAGTGTCGGACTACAGACTAAATGAAACGCAACATTTTGGTTCGAATCCCCAAATCCCTGAAAACATATTTTCATTTTTTCCTTTTTTCTCCCATCTTCAGTTTGGACTTTAAAGTGCAAAAGTGACGTGAAATGAAAGACAGCGAACTTCTAACGCACATAATCCCTTATTTTATTATAATTTGTGAATAGAATTGCACACAAACAACTCCACACACACAGTCAGACCACTTGTTCAGTGTTTGAATATTCTGACATCCAGCAGAGCACAAAAATAATTGTTACACATATATAATTTCGTCTTAGGGCAGCAGAATGTTGTAACTATGAATTGAAAAGTTATAAGGTTAAACTTGTCTTATATCAAGGCCTTTATTAAGGAAATGACCATCACCAAGTGGTGACGCTTGCTTTCCCAAGTGGTAATGCATGTGCCAATATGTTTTTTTTTATTTTTTTTTTATTTTTGCATTTTCGCTGAACTGGCAGTGATTTTTTCAGTTTTCGAGTCGGTTTATATATTAATATAACTGATTATTGTTCGTAAATATCTGGGTCGTTCATGAAAATATTAATGGTATAACCGTATGAGAATATGAACCAGAATTTCCCATTAGACTGGCCTCGCCTGTCTGACAAAGAGATGGGGTATACCTGACCATTACGTCAAAATATACCGGCCGGCTCGGAGCGAGACAATAGAGCAACAGAGAGCAACTCTGAAGGGGAAAATATCCATCTAAAGCGAACACCTCCTTTGAAGTTCAATTGTCGTCAAACGTCTAGTATGATCGTGGAAATACCGGATAATTCGAAGAGTGCAGAAAAACTAATATTCTTCAATCAATTTTTAGAAAGAATAGAGAGAACATAATTCTCACAGTAAAATGACTTCAATTCCATCATAATTTCTTTTTTTTGTTCTTCTTTTTGAGAGTTATAGGACTATCTCAGTAGTATACAAGGAGTCTTTAAGACCTTTAGCGCTTCAGTGCGCATGCGCAGAACTTGTATTGACGTCATAAGTGTGTATGTGCGCATGCGAGAGGGTTGTGTGGTGGGAGGTGGGTACAAGATGGCGGCGTGTGTGGTTGTGTGGTGGGAGGTGGGTACAAGATGGCGGCCGTGTTTGAGTGTGGTGGGAGGTGGGACGCCGCCATCTTGTACCCACCTCCCACCGTATTTGGCGTGTGGTGGGAGGTGGGTTTCCGCCATTTTGTACCCACCTCCCACCACCCTGGCGCTGTGCGCATGCGTGATGGATGTGTGGTGGGAGGTGGGTACAAGATGGCGGTTTGGTTTGAGGGTGGTGGGAGGTGGGTAGTCGCCATTTTGTACCCACCTCCCACCACATGGTTGGAGGGTGGTGGGAGGTGGGTACAAGATATTGGCCGCCATTTTGTACCCACCTCCCACCACCGCGGCGTGTGTGTGGATGGTGTGAGTGAGTGCAAGAATGTATTCATCCGCGGTGATGCAGTCATGTCTGGCGGTGATTCGGTCTCGGGAAAAAGCTTCCGCGGAGAAAAAGTAGTCCCTAGATAAAATGGTCCGATGGGGTCGAGTGAGGTATCAAAGTGAAGCTTAGGTGAGGGGGCATCTAATGGGCTGGGTGGGATTGAAATATCGGCATTGTGCGCATGCGCGGTGGCCGAAGGGTATGAAAATAGCCTTTTTGGAGCTAGGAGATTGACTACTGGTCCAGTGGGGTCGAGTGAGGTATCAATGTGAAGCATTCATGAAGGGGCATCTAATGGGCTGGGTGTGGGGTTGAAATATCGGCTGGGTGCTGGGTACAAGATGGCGGATTGTAGAAAAACGTATAAGAGGAGTCGATTTTTAGGGAAAGGGGTGTATTCATTGCAATCTGACTTACCTGACCTGACCTGCCTGCCTGCCTGCCTCCCTGCCTGCCTGCCTGCCTTCCTGTCTGCCTGCCTGCTTGCCTATCCGCTTGTATGAGACGAAAAGCATGAGACGTGGAGAAGATTTTCCCTGGGACCCAGCAGCACCTCCGGTTGAAGTCCTGCCTGAAGATGAGCGTGTCAGGGACATTTATCAACGTCACTGGGCTACCATACGCCATTGTTTTCACCGTGACCGTCGTCTATTGGACATGAAGACCCTTATACATACCCAATGCAGGCGCAGACGCGAAGTGCCCGGACGATAGACACGGACGTCACCGATCCGAAAAGACACGGACTTTACCCGAAAGACACGGACTTTACCGAAGATACACGGACTTTAACGAAAAGACACGGACGTACACGAAAAGACGCGAAGGTGAACGCCATTGTGGGAAACCTCCCACAGACAGGTCAGTACATGCATTTCTATGTTGTTCACGCATAATAAAGGGATTGATCTGTAATCTGGGTTGTTGTTGTTGTTGTTGTTGTTGCTCCCTTTTTTTGCACTAACCCATCAGAATAGTACGTATCACGGACTACACCCGTAGAGCTACATCTGGTCTATAAAACACGTCCCTCTGAATCCCACACCTTCATTTCTACAGAGCCATGGCGGAGATCCAGCCCCATGCGACTCGCATTTTACAGTATGCCACCGTGGTGAATTCATTCACGGGTTACCGAGCAGTGGTCCGGTCCATGTTTGCAGATGGCGACGCCAACGAGGGACGACGTCAGATCCTGAACGAGTTCACAGAAGCGGTCCTCCACAGAGTGCACTCGATGGAGAGGCGTGCCATCACTCACCACTACTGGACTATGACAGCCATCCTTGATGCTCGCGCTATGGACCAGGAGCGCTCACGCCGGAACCAGCGCCGGCTGGTTGGCCTCATACTAGTCCGTGCCCTATTGACCCTGGCGCTGTGGTATTGACACTATAAATACGAGGGTCAGACAGAGTGTGTGTCATTCACCGTTCGACATTTGGACCAAGCATGTCACCCGTCCTACGAGCCATCCTGCCCCTTACACCCCGGGTGGGGTTACACGTCTATGAAGATAAAGTCACCCTGGTGGAAGACCGTGGAGCTATTTGCTGGGCGCCCGCTGAGACCGCATCGAATACGGTCACACTACCTCGTGACGGCTGGACCAAATTTAAACGGGTGTTGAGCGGCGAGCTCGACGGAAACCTCATCCACATAGACAATGCCATCTACGTATACCGTACCTCCCTCTTCCTACGCCTGGGCCGCTACCAAGATGCTACGCGAGGCTTCACCCTAGACCCCGATCTGTGGTCAGCCTTGGAGAAAGTGGTGCCTATTGTGGATCAGCTGTTTACACCGGACGAGCGATCATCACACCAGTTGGGGTGGGCTCGTGCTATTGAGGACGCGCTGGCTGAACCCCATGAACAACTACATGAACCCGACGACGATGCCATTGAATACCCGGCTAGACTCAGTCAGCCCAGTGATATGACCACCTGATCCTTTTGATCTCACGGGGTTCTCCCTATAAATACGAGAGACAGTGAAATGTGGTACCATTCACGTACTGACCATGACGGAGCATATAGTACTGGCGTATTTCAGCTTGA
>JAVTVY010041604.1:0-19341 GCA_036873755.1 Hanleya hanleyi | reverse complement strand
ACAGAGTGACCATGCGACCAGAAATGTCTTGGTGCAGGGTTATCACTGCGATTCCGAGTGTCGTTGAAGTGTTCTCGGATTCGCTCATGAAATGTGCGTTTGGTTTCTCCAACATATTGTTTGGAGCAGAGGGAGCACGTGATAAGGTAGATCACATTCTGAGTATCTGTGGTTTGCATTGAAGCAAGAGACCAGTGGGTGCTCTGTTTTTGTCGATACAATGCTGTAGAAAATGGAGGTGGGCGGTGTGCCGCTCGGTCCTACACAGGATGTTCCTTGTGAGTCGGTACGTGGCCATAGCATCTTCGGGAAGGCGTGGGCTTCCTCTGCGGGGTCACGTTGGTCCCGCTGGTGGCAGTTCTCCGTGACCCTCCTGCGTTTTCGTTGTTGGTCATCGATCTCTTGTCTGAGATCTAAACTGAAACCCAGATGAGATGGGCGTGACTGTGCCATCCATTTCATCAGGTTCAGGTTGAGTTCACTCTAAGGTGGCGAGATTGCTGCTGCTCAGATCCTGGTGCTTAATTGGCTGGTTGGGCCATGTGGCTCTGCCTTCTGTAGTGAGGTGGTTGAGTAGGAGTAGGTACAAGTGGAGAGTGGCTGAACCCATTGCAGTTGGAAGCCTGGAGTGACCAATGGATTCTTCTGGATGGTGCCTGACCGGTTTCGATCTGGTGTGGATCTCATCAGAGGCTTGCAGATGGTGACTGCTTTCCGCTTTATATACCTGCGGGCAGTTGACCGGTGTTGTCAAGTGTGACCGGTACGTTGACCGGTGAAAACAAAGGTTGGCAGGCTGTTGGCCTGTGTTGTCAGGTGGTTGACATGTTGACCGGCAGATTGGTTTCTGGGTCGGCATGTTGACCGGTAGGGGTTGCTGGGGGCCGATGTGACCGCAAAACAGCAGAAACGGCCGAAAGTGTTGACCGGTAAGGTAAAGGAAGCAGATTAGGCCTCAATGTGGGCTCTGGAGGTCTAAAGTTTGGGCTAATGGCCAAAAGACCGAAAAAAGAAGACTAAGGCTGTCTTATGAAGAAGCAAATAAATGTTTTATTTGTAGAAGGCTAGAAAGTCATTGTAACAATCAGTGATGACGTCACAAGAGTTAGGAATCTTGACGTTAAATGGCGTCGGGAGCGCCCAAGACGTCATGTGTGGCGTCAACAAAGAACTAGACTGTTTGTCTTTATAAGCGACGCCATAAAGGTGACATCGCGGCCTGGAGAGTATGTACTCTCTCAGTGTGGCCCAGGAAAAGGAAAATACACACAAAGGAGGTGTACAATATGGCAAAGAGAGAAAATAACAATGTGTGATTATTCCTTTTCATTTAAGCCGAATGGAGCTCTGGTGTGCAGCTGGTAAATCCAGTAAACCTCACGCAAGCGGCGTTTGTTGGTGCTGGATTCAAGAGAGAACGAGATTTTAATACTTAAGAACTTCAATGATTTGATAGTTGATAGAAATTTGTTGACAGAGTGACCATGCGACAGAAATGTCTTGGTGCAGGGTTATGCTGCAATTCCCGAGTCTGTCGTTGAAGTGTTCTCAGATTGGCTCATAAAATGTGCGTTTGGTTTCTCCAACATATTGTTTGGAGCAGAGGGAGCACGTGATAAGGTAGATCACATTCTGAGTATCTGTGGTTTGCATTGAAGCAAGAGACCAGTGGGTGCTCTGTTTTTGTCGATACAATGCTGTAGAAAATGGAGGTGGGCAGTGTGCCGCTCGGTCCTACACAGGATGTTCCTTGTGAGTCGGTACGTGGCCATAGCATCTTCGGGAAGGCGTGGGCTTCCTCTGCGGGGGTCTGCGTTGGTCCCGCTGGTGCTTGGTTCTCCGTCGACCCTCCTGCGTTTTCGTTGTTGGTCATCGGTCTCTTGTCTGAGATCAATGACAGATGAGATGGGCGTGACTGTGTCCATTTCATCAAGATTCAGGTTGAGTTCCTCTAGGGTAAGCGAGGTGCTGCTGCTCGATCCTGGTGCTTAATTGGCTGGTTGGGCCATGGCTCTGCCTTCTGTAGTGGTGGTTGAGTAGGAGTAGGTACAAGTGGAGAGTGGTGAACCAGTACAGTTGGAGAGCCTGGAGTGACCAATGGATTCTTCTGGATGGTGCCTGACCGGTTTCGATCTGGTGTGGATCTCATCAGAGGCTTGCAGATGGTGACTGCTTTCCGCTTTATATACCTGCGGGCAGTTGACCGGTGTTGTCAAGTGTGACCGGTATGTTGACCGGTGAAAACAAAGGTTGGCAGGCTGTTGGCCTGTGTTGTCAGGTGGTTGACATGTTGACCGGCAGATTGGTTTCTGGGTCGGCATGTTGACCGGTAGGGGTTGCTGGGGGCCGATGTGACCGCAAAACAGCAGAAACGGCCGAAAGTGTTGACCGGTAAGGTAAAGGAAGCAGATTAGGCCTCAATGTGGGCTCTGGAGGTCTAAAGTTTGGGCTAATGGCCAAAAGACCGAAAAAAGAAGACTAAGGCTGTCTTATGAAGAAGCAAATAAATGTTTTATTTGTAGAAGGCTAGAAAGTCATTGTAACAATCAGTGATGACGTCACAATGAGTTAGGAATCTCGACGTTAAATGGCGTCGGGAGCGCCCAAGACTTCATGTGTGGCGTCAACAAAGAACTAGACTGTTTGTCTTTATAAGCGACGCCATAAAGGTGACATCGCGGCCTGGAGAGTATGTACTCTCTCAGTGTGGCCCAGGAAAAGGAAAATACACACAAAGGAGGTGTACAATATGGCAAAGAGAGAAAATAACAATGTGTGATTATTCCTTTTCATTTAAGCCGAATGGAGCTCTGGTGTGCAGCTGGTAAATCCAGTAAACCTCGCGCAAACGGCGTTTGGTGGTGCTGGATTCAAGAGACGGGTCTGTCTTAAGAACTTCAATGATTTGATAGTTGATGTTGTTGACAGAGTGACCATGCGACCAGAAATGTCTTGGTGCAGGGTTATCACTGCAATTCCGAGTGTCGTTGAAGTGTTCTCGAATTCGCTCATAAAATGTGCGTTTGGTTTCTCCAACATATTGTTTGGAGCAGAGGGAGCACGTGATAAGGTAGATCACATTCTGAGTATCTGTGGTTTGCATTGAAGCAAGAGACCAGTGGGTGCTCTGTTTTTGTCGATACAATGCTGTAGAAAATGGAGGTGGGCGGTGTGCCGCTCGGCCCTACACAGGATGTTCCTTGTGAGTCGGTACGTGGCCATAGCATCTTCGGGAAGGCGTGGGCTTCCTCTGCGGGGGTCTGCGTTGGTCCCGCTGGTGCTTGGTTCTCCGTCGACCCTCCTGCGTTTTCGTTGTTGGTCATCGGTCTCTTGTCTGAGATCAATGACAGATGAGATGGGCGTGACTGTGTCCATTTCATCAAGGTTCAGGTTGAGTTCCTCTAAGGTAAGCGAGGTGCTGCTGCTCGATCCTGGTGCTTAATTGGCTGGTTGGGCCATGGCTCTGCCTTCTGTAGTGGTGGTTGAGTAGGAGTAGGTACAAGTGGAGAGTGGTGAACCAGTACAGTTGGAGAGCCTGGAGTGACCAATGGATTCTTCTGGATGGTGCCTGACCGGTTTCGATCTGGTGTGGATCTCATCAGAGGCTTGCAGATGGTGACTGCTTTCCGCTTTATATACCTGCGGGCAGTTGACCGGTGTTGTCAAGTGTGACCGGTATGTTGACCGGTGAAAACAAAGGTTGGCAGGCTGTTGGCCTGTGTTGTCAGGTGGTTGACATGTTGACCGGCAGATTGGTTTCTGGGTCGGCATGTTGACCGGTAGGGGTTGCTGGGGGCCGATGTGACCGCAAAACAGCAGAAACGGCCGAAAGTGTTGACCGGTAAGGTAAAGGAAGCAGATTAGGCCTCAATGTGGGCTCTGGAGGTCTAAAGTTTGGGCTAATGGCCAAAAGACCGAAAAAAGAAGACTAAGGCTGTCTTATGAAGAAGCAAATAAATGTTTTATTTGTAGAAGGCTAGAAAGTCATTGTAACAATCAGTGATGACGTCACAATGAGTTAGGAATCTCGACGTTAAATGGCGTCGGGAGCGCCCAAGACGTCATGTGTGGCGTCAACAAAGAACTAGACTGTTTGTCTTTATAAGCGACGCCATAAAGGTGACATCGCGGCCTGGAGAGTTTGTACTCTCTCAGTGTGGCCCAGGAAAAGGAAAATACACACAAAGGAGGTGTACAATATGGCAAAGAGAGAAAATAACAATGTGTGATTATTCCTTTTCATTTAAGCCGAATGGAGCTCTGGTGTGCAGCTGGTAAATCCAGTAAACCTCGCGCAAACGGCGCTTGGTGGTGCTGGATTCAAGAGACGGGTCTGTCTTAAGAACTTCAATGATTTGATAGTTGATGTTGTTGACAGAGTGACCATGCGACCAGAAATGTCTTGGTGCAGGGTTATCACTGCAATTCCGAGTGTCGTTGAAGTGTTCTCGAATTCGCTCATAAAATGTGCGTTTGGTTTCTCCAACATATTGTTTGGAGCAGAGGGAGCACGTGATAAGGTAGATCACATTCTGAGTATCTGTGGTTTGCATTGAAGCAAGAGACCAGTGGGTGCTCTGTTTTTGTCGATACAATGCTGTAGAAAATGGAGGTGGGCAGTGTGCCGCTCGGTCCTACACAGGATGTTCCTTGTGAGTCGGTACGTGGCCATAGCATCTTCGGGAAGGCGTGGGCTTCCTCTGCGGGGGTCTGCGTTGGTCCCGCTGGTGCTTGGTTCTCCGTCGACCCTCCTGCGTTTTCGTTGTTGGTCATCGGTCTCTTGTCTGAGATCAATGACAGATGAGATGGGCGTGACTGTGTCCATTTCATCAAGGTTCAGGTTGAGTTCCTCTAAGGTAAGCGAGGTGCTGCTGCTCGATCCTGGTGCTTAATTGGCTGGTTGGGCCATGGCTCTGCCTTCTGTAGTGGTGGTTGAGTAGGAGTAGGTACAAGTGGAGAGTGGTGAACCAGTACAGTTGGAGAGCCTGGAGTGACCAATGGATTCTTCTGGATGGTGCCTGACCGGTTTCGAGCTGGTGTGGATCTCATCAGAGGCTTGCAGATGGTGACTGCTTTCCGCTTTATATACCTGCGGGCAGTTGACCGGTGTTGTCAAGTGTGACCGGTATGTTGACCGGTGAAAACAAAGGTTGGCAGGCTGTTGGCCTGTGTTGTCAGGTGGTTGACATGTTGACCGGCAGATTGGTTTCTGGGTCGGCATGTTGACCGGTAGGGGTTGCTGGGGGCCGATGTGACCGCAAAACAGCAGAAACGGCCGAAAGTGTTGACCGGTAAGGTAAAGGAAGCAGATTAGGCCTCAATGTGGGCTCTGGAGGTCTAAAGTTTGGGCTAATGGCCAAAAGACCGAAGACCGCAGGTATATAAAGCGGAAAGCAGTCACCATCTGCAAGCCTCTGATGAGATCCACACCAGATCGAAACCGGTCAGGCACCATCCAGAAGAATCCTCTATGAAAACATGATGCCAACCAGCCCCAATTTCACTGGAACAAGGCCGAACAGAGGTGCCCAATGTTTTGGCTTCTGAGATTATTGCCAGTGCGCATCAATTATGTGAAGGAATTACGTGAAATTTACAGATAATATTTTCCACTCATTCACCAATTTTCAGCTAGCATCACTTTATCTGAATATCAACCAATCGCATAGCTAGCCTGTCCCGTAGTTCGATACATTTGTGGTATGATACATTGCCAGACAGACTGAATCAACGCATTAGTGCCTATTTGCCTTTACATAATAATTGGAATGTGGTTGTCAATCTGAGAATATTTTGTTCTGACCTCATAATATGTTTTTAAAAGATACAGGCCTGCAAGTGCCTCCTATATTTCCTATATTTTTTAGACATTCCTATATTTTCCTGTGTTTTACTCAAAACCTCCTATATTTCCTATAGTTTGACTTTTTCTCGTGAAAACTTTCACCAATGCTCTGAAATGAGTCAAATTGGCTTGAGGGAATACATCTCTCAATTTTTTTTTTTTAAATATGAAAATATGAAAACATTTCAATCTCCTCTCTCTTGAACCAAGCAGCAGGACGTGGCTCCTCAATCACCACAACTATGATCGCATTCAGTGAAAATAATTCGATTAAATACCACAAAAGTGCCAAGTTTGGAACATACAATGTAATGATTCCTATATTTTTCCTATATTTTGGCAAAATTCTTTCTATATTTTCTCCAAAATTTTCATTGTGAGCCACTTGCAGGCCTGAAGATATTGAAAGTTAATAAATTCATGTTTTGTGGGAAATTATTTTATGCATCATATGGAGCATTTTGATAAAATTGTCTGATGTTCGAACGTTGTACAATTGACAGGTGTTAGTGGAGCATCAGGCGCCGGTGAGCTGTGTGACGACCACTCACAACAGCTGTAACATTATCTCTGGGTCACGTGACCACAGTATCATCATATGGATCCTGGCCACTGGCAGCGTAGAACAGCATCTACGAGGTCACAGGGATGTTGTGACAGTTCTCCGGATCACTACCGACGGCAGTATTCTTATCTCGGGTATTTAATACTGCATGGTATATTAGTGCTGAAATGTGTATAATATTTCATGGAAACTTATAAAGTGCCACAAATTAAAATAAATATTTCTAAGAAATAATGAATAATAAAGATTGAATTGCATTTTAATAAATAGTGCAGCATCATAAACATTATATACTTAAGAGTTTATTTAATCCCCCATCCATCATATACTATGATCTTTTCATTTGTTTACAGGTATGCCTATGCAATCTATCACATCAAAATCTTGCTATCTAATAGGATGACACTTCCTTGGTAAACATCAAATACTTGTCCTGGATGGGCCGTTCCCATCTGAGACTCGAACTCACACCTTCAAAGTTCGTCACCAAATTGCCAGCAGTAAATGCAAGTGCTCTAAACCACTCAGCCACAGTCAGCTTGTACTAATGAGGAAGTCTGGAGATTGGACTTTACGTACTTTTACATTTGTGGAAACTGAGGCGGCAGAGTCGTTTAGAGTACTTGCATTTATTGCTGGCGATTTGGTGCCAAACTCCGAGGGCACGGGATTGTCTAGCACAGGACTGGCCCATCCAGCACCAAGAAAGTGTCATTGTAAAAATAATTGAATGTAATGACCACCTACTTTTTGAATGGCATTAGTATATGAACAAGCTTTTCTATTTGTTAGGTTCACTGGATGGGACATTGAGAGTTTGGAACGTTATCCACGGGTGTCAGCTGACCCTCTTTGACATGCACGTGCAAGTAGCTGACCTTGCCATCACGTTTGATGCCTGTCATATCGTCGTTCACCTGGTCAATAATTGTCATGTGCCCCTCCTATGTCTACACAACACACCTGCAGCTGACGTCAAATCTCAGAGTCAAGTCAGCATTCAGATGGTCAACAGTCTCAGTGGTCAGTATCCAATAGAATCGTACAGGGAGTGTTCCATACTTTCCAAAGGAGATGGTACGATAAGGCAGCATTTTTGCCTATACATGGTGCTGTTGAAATCGAAAAACTAAAATGTCCAAAAAATAATTGTGTTTCAATGTAATAGCAAGAGAAAATATATGTACACAATATGTGAAAGTTCTAGCTTGATAGCACTATGATTATGGTTGACATGAAATTGAAAGTCACAGCATGTGCTATTTTGTGAAAAAAGGGTCTAAATCCAGTCATTCAAATGCACATTTAGACATGTAGGACCCCTTGGACAAAAACGCCAATTAACCTTATGTGCGGAGGCATTATATCTCCACTGCTGGAAAGTTTTTTTGGTCCAAGGGGTCCTTCATGTCAAAATGTGTGTTTAATTAACTTGATTTAGACCCTTTTTTCACCAAATAGCACATGCTGTGGATTTCAATTTCATGTCAACCATAATCATAACGCAGTCAAGCTAGAACTTCCCCATATTGTGTACATATATTTTCTCTTGTCGTTACATTAAAATACAATTATTTAAAATACAATTATTTTTATGACATTTTATATTTTCGATTTCAACCACACATGTACATGTAGTGCTCGGGGATGTCATTAAGGCTGTCGCTTCGCGCGCAGCCTTATTGGATCAGCTTGGTCTCATGGGGGCCAAAATCGCTTTGTCCGCAAGATTGCGAAAAAACAAAGCAGTGTTGGGACTTACGTTCACAGTGCCAAATGTGGACAAGACATTGAACTGGAAATTCGTTATAATTTCATGGTGATTGGAACTAAAGAAATTGCGTTTTTCTTCATCGAAATACACTCTGTTCACGCTGATTGTGAGGGTAATGGCGGCCAAATCTCGGATCAACGAGATATGGCGGTAGTTCGATAAAATCGAAATCAACCATCTCCCATGATACTTAGCGCAGTAATCAAGGGCAAGCATTCAGTGTAGATACTCATCATTGGCGGAGGTAGCGTGGGGATTCCCAGGAATGCCCTTTTTTATCCAATCGTAACTGTCGTTATTTGCTATCATGCCAGAGTTCTAGAAATGGCGGTGGAAGTCCAGCTCGATAATTGTTATTACTTTTGGCGTTTACGGAAATAAAATGAGCTATACAGAGGAAATAAATGACCAGGGAGGTTGACAAATATTTATTTAATCCATAGGCCTACAAGGGCAAAACGGTGAGTCACTTCACTTATTGAAGCAGGAACCATGCGATGTAATCTAGGTCGGGCGGCCAAAACTTTCGGTTCGTTGTCAACATAATAAAATCAGTAACGAAATCAAATGTTACTATAGAGTTTAGGTCCAGCCAGTTGAACAATGAATTGAGGGATCTTTATCTACATTCAAAGAAGTAATAATTTTAGTTTTTATAGATCGATATTAAAAACAAAAACAAGTAAATAGACTTGCCAAGTCGTCCCATATAAACAGTCAACTGGTCCAAAGCCAACTCGTCCCGTAATGCAGACCGTCTTGAACAATGAATTCAAAAAATGTCCGATGTTGTGGAGCACAGACCTGCATTTCACAGAAATAAATTTTGCATTCGTTGCTATGCTTTGTCCCAATGTCAGAGTTCGTAAATTCTTAAACTTTCAGTGCAACACTGACTGTGCTGGATGAAAATTATAGTGGACATGCACATTTCATCTTTATCGATTTTGATTGATCCAGGAAGTTGTTTCTGCACATGAGGAAGATGAAGAAAGCATCAACTATATTTAAGTACAGGGGTTTTTGTTAAGCTGTGATTTCGTGCACTCACAAGGTCATGATAAGAATATGCCTCGGCTCCTCGGACAGAAACGACTACCTGGAGCATTCCTGTGGTTCTTCCCAGCCTCACTGGATTTGAAGAAAACAACAGATAGCCCTACAGGCACATCATATTTAGATCTGTATCTCTTTTAAAATGAAGTGGGGTTACTCTCTCGTTGACTTTGACAAGAGAGATGATTACAATTTCGACATTGTAAACTATCCCTTTCTGGACAGTAGTATTCCAGTGGGACCTGCATATGGCGTATACATATCATAGTAGCATTTGCTAGATCCTGTGTTAAATGTGACGATTTTAATCAACGTCACAAAACATTGTTGCAGAAACTTATAAAATACGAATGTAGCGTGCAAGATCTATGGCGCTACGTTTCATAACTTGTGTCTAATTCCGCTTAACCCGGGGCTAGGGGCCGTATGAACCCATGTACTTCAAGATCCTCATGGTACTCATATGAACAGTCACAGTCATCTCTTTTAACCTTTTCAACCTTGCAGTTGCAATTTCAGACTGTCCTACTTGATCTCATCTGGAGTGTTGTCGTGCAAAAAGTTGCGAAACTAATAAATTCTTTCATGCAGTGTGAAATAGCACGATCATCTCGAGCTGATCGTATATATACATATGTCGGAACAAAATTACATGTACAGCACTTCTTTGCATTTTCAGAACTATATACGCCCACAGACCAAAGTTAAAAAAACTCACAACATTAAAATACACGAATAACGGCAGCCTTTCGAAGTCCACGAGTTCTAGTTAAATTTTGAAGTAGCTGATAGGTATCGAAATAGGCGGCCAGAATAAATGACATTTAATGTTTCAAATATAGAAATGACATGGCATGTAGGCGGCTGTTTTGGGCCTTTTTTGGTCCTAGTATGGGGTCAAAAAGGGACACCTAACACCTTCTAATGACGTACCTGGTGCTCCCATACAGCCAATAACTGTTTAATCTTTGTGAACAATTTATAACAAGAATGGAATAGTTACCATACTTCAAATTTGTGTGTGCTACATGGGGTACAGTATTCTGTCATACTAATTCACTACATTGTGTCACATTCGTGTCACATTCGACTAAAATTGTTACTACAAGTATATTAATTGAATATGTATGTCAATTCTGAGAAGGCTTCTCATTTAACTGTACACAATTGTATTTAATTGACCTTTCGTTGATTGACAGGTGATGGTCAACCCTTGCCCCTGAAGCCTCGCCCACCTCTTGTTCATCGACCGTCGTCTGTTTTCCCTGTTCCAAAGCTAACCAAATACAAGCGGCGAGAATCCAGGTTTTCTGTCTCTACAATGCCCGAGATAATAAAGGCAAGTGCATATATACGTATATGTAGACTTGTCCCGCATTATAATGCTGAAGTTGGGAGAAAAAATATTGACTCACTATCGGTGATTCTCACTGTAGTGAGTTTTCATTGCAGCAGAATTCATATCGCACATATATATTGCGGGACACATGTACAACAGTAGCCATGCTATACTGAAGCCCGCTACCATACATAAATGAACTGGGTTATAATGGGGGACAAGTTTATATACATGTATTGCATAGATTGGGATATATATATATATATATATATATACATCTGTTTTGTTTGGTTGAAATTCATTAAATAGCCAACCTGATATTGCCCAGGTTATTGTGGTCACCTTGAAGTTGATAGGATTTTCAATCATCTCCCCTTATTGTGACTGTGTTATAGCATCAGATTATCTCCCCTGATTGTGACTGTGTTCTAGCATCAGATTATCTCCCCTGATTGTGATCATCAGATTCATTCAGCTTTTACCTTCCACATCTCTGTCAAATCAGTTATCCTGATCACATTTCTTCACCAATACTGGCATACATGTACAGCAATAATCAGAAAGGTTTATGTATTCACAGGTTTCTCCAATCAAGGCTCCAGTACAAACAGCAATAATGGCTCAGGAGAGAAAGAAAGAGAAAAAACAAAAGGCCAAGAACAAAATACAGAGGAAAAAAACAAATGGAGAACAGAAGAATGGGAATAAATCTGGAATATGTAAAATTTTATAGTATATATTGCTTATAAATGTACATGTAGTTTATTAGAAAGACCCAAGTCACTGTGCTTTGTTATGAATATGTCCTATCTGATGAATGTTGGGAAATGTTAAAGGGGTCCTGATAATAATCCATTTCCTGGACTAATTCGGAGCATTTTTATCCCGCGTCCGACCCCAATCGGTGGATATTTTATGTGTGTGTCCATCACATTTTCATAACTTGAAAACTATTGATTCAATTCACTCCAAATTTTACTGAAGATATAATTGAGGAATATAGCTCTCAGACTCAAGTGACCTTGACCTTTGAGGTCACTGGGTCAACGATCAAGATCATTTGGGCTATAAAATATGCAAAAAAAAAAGAGGAAAATCTCTAGTTCTAGTTTATGAAATCATATGAAACATTGGATATTTGGGGGCAAAAAAGAATCGTATCTTTTGTTTGGGTCAAAAGGTCAAAGGTGAAGTTCACTCAAACCAAAGAACCCGTAAAAAAATGAAAAATCTCCAGTTCCAAGTCCTGAATTGGTTCAAAATCTTGCACATGAGACAGAGAATGACCCTATTTATTTTGAGGTCAAAAGGTCAGATAAAGGTCAAGATCACCTAAGCCAGAAAATGGAAAATTATGTTATTGTCATAACTTCATTTCAGGTATGTGGATTATGATCAAATTTTGAATATACCTTAAACCCATTGCATGAAATTGGGGAATAGCTCTCAGCCTATTGATTTTGAAGTCACTAGGTCAAGATCACATTATTTATTAAAACTTTACCAATATTTAATTTATTGTGAGTTATGTATACTTATCAGAGTATTTCATGGGGGTCAATCATTAGTTTAGCATTTAACATCGTCCATTACTTGCTAGGGCAGTGAATTTTTTTTTTCCAATATGCTTGTTTTGTTGAATGCCAACACAGTTCGCTCAGACAGGTGTACTTATAGGGCAGTTTGTTATCTCATGAAAAGAGCTAGAGGAAGTACTCATTTCACAGAAGTTCGATATTAATGACTTCGTGTTTATTAAACT
The DNA here is from genome assembly GCA_036873755.1 of Hanleya hanleyi. Taxonomy (NCBI): domain Eukaryota; kingdom Metazoa; phylum Mollusca; class Polyplacophora; order Lepidopleurida; family Hanleyidae; genus Hanleya; species Hanleya hanleyi. Next base: position 7,000 of record JAVTVY010041604.1, on the reverse strand, counting down.
AATAAACTTCCATGTATTGCAGTCCAGCACCCGTTTTACAGTGAAATCTATGAATACGGACACCTGGGTAAATTGACCAACCTCTAAATACTGACATTATATCCATGGTCCCAATACTTAAAATTAAAGTATTTTGAACCTTGATAAACCAGATCAGGCGCCATCTTAGACAGGACTTATAACATTGCTGTCTCAAAGGTTTGGAGGGCGGTCCCCCCCCATGATCCCCCGTCTCAAAAAGTTTGGAGGGCGGTCCCCCCCCCCATAATCCCCCCTACTCCGCAGCCCTTGTCAAAACTGACATTATAATTTGGTCCCAAGCATGGTCAGTATATACAGGTTTTACTGTATATTTTAAATTGATAATCATCAGTGAATGATTTAATGGATTGTATTTTATTGATTTCTGTACACTGGCTTGAAGTAAGATACTGTGATAGTGTGGGTTACTATATCATTCCAGCCATTTACGTAGACCTGCTGTACAAATAGCATCCATTGTCTGTTACACAATGTGAGAACCATGTAAAAAAAATTCTTCACTTTTTGAAGATGTAGCTACACAAAAGTCTGACATTTTCTCCAGTCCTTTCTATATACATATTCGTGTATCAGACTTCTTGTGGTATTTTTAATTCAATTCAGCAATTTCTGATCACATAGATACAATGTATATACCGTATATTAGCATTATATTAAGGTGCAATCATGTTGTATTATTAAGGTGCAGTGTTGAAGTTTTCAAAGTTTTTACACGTGTTTATATTAAGCTGTATGCATTTGAATTATGTTGTTTTGTGCAATGCATGGTTTATAAGATTTGTGGTTTCTATCAGCATATAAGTGAGCATTGTATTCAATTCTCTAATTGGAAGGGAGTTTTCACTTGGATAATTTTTCGTGCCATCTCTTCAATTTAGCAATACCATATATCATGTCCATCAATATCACCATTACGGTGCCATAGAGGTGCTGTCTGAGGGAGTACTGGAGACGTTTTCTCCATCTGTGCATTCTGACCAGAGAAGAGCTGATGTGTCTTATGAAGAAGATTGGGGGAACTCTGATTCAAGACCAAATTTAAGCACCTGCCATTTCTAATAAACCCCCTGAATGTCAGAATGAGACCGCCCATCTTCATAAACAGATAGCTGGGTTAAAAGGTCATGGTATGTTCCATATCCTCTATTGGGGGTGCTAGGTTGATGTCCTGTGCCTTACTTTCAAACTTGTAATCTGTAGGAGGAAAACATTTTTACATGTACCGGTACCGTAAGAGTACATTTACAAGATTTCTCAGGCCGAGTCTATTCTCAGCCTTTCCTACATCATGTCAGTTAGTTCACAATATCCCTGTATAAGTCATATTTTTACTGTGGAAATATTCCTAGGGTCCAAGTACCCTTGAAAATATGCAGGTAACACTCATCTATCATAACAAATACACATACACCTATATTTTATAGATATCACTTAGCAGGTGTATGTTCATGTTATTCCGCAGTTTTTGTGGCCTTTGTACCTCTTATGTACCTCTTACGTACCTCAGGACTTGAAATGCTCAACATTGTCATATTCAAATACATGTACTTCTCAGTTGGACTGCTCAAGTTTATCATTTCCATAAACGTTTCAACTGGGATGCTCAATGTTTACTAATTCAGATGTGGTGTGGATCGAGTGCTCAAGTTTATCTCATTTCGATAAGCTTGTTAGGGTTTGCACTCAACGATATGTGCTTCTGAATTGGAGTGGTCAGAATTATCTCATTCCCATATGCAGGTCAGTTGGAGTATGTGCACAAAATCTCGTTTCCATATGCTTTTTCAGTTGTTGTCCTCCTGCATGCAATGAGCTTACATTTATTATGGTAGTTCCCCTAATAAATCGATCACCCTATCGGAAATCGATCACCCTATCGGAAATCGATCACCCTATCGGAAATCGATCACCCACGATTTTTGGAAGAAAATACGATCGCAAGTTGTAATAATTCAATCACCCCCGATTTTTAGTCAATCCCATTTGTAAAAAAAAAAAAAAAAAAAAAAAATTATCACCCGCTTATTCACGTGTATCTGTGCTCCATCTGTAGCAGTGTTGCAGTCTAGGCAGATCAAACAAACAGTGATAGATGTAGTAAGACCATATGTCGCCAGTCCAGACATATTACGGACTCATCATATTAACTTTTATTTGAAGTCTGGAACTCTAACTTTGAATCTGGGAAAGGAATTTTAAGTTGCGAGATGACATCGATCGGCAAAACTTCACTTCCGTGGGAAGGGAGACTACTCTGTTACTACTTCCTTTAAAGCAAGTGAGCACCGACCGTTTGAACTAAACTCGTGTTTGATAACGCGGAATTAATTCAGCTGATGCAGTAGTATAAAAAAAAACTGCAATCAGCTTGTATTGAATAACACCCTACATAAGTTTTATTTGAAACAAATCACTTGTACAACCCCAGACACAGTTTCACAAGTGGCAGTATCGGAAACTGAGCACTTAATTGATGATTCAAACTTTATTGTTCATTTCTTCGACTTATGCGAATCACAGCTTTCACTCGGTTGCAATAAAACGATCATCCCTCATTTTTAGTACCTCAAATATCACTTTCGGTGATCGATTTATTAGGGGAATTAACGTAAATTATATATTTGCCTAATACAAAGGCACAGAGAACAGAATTCCTGGCAGCTTCAAGTGTGTTTAAGACCATGTTGTTAACATATGTTTAAAAAACATTTGTGGAATAAAATGTTCAATATCATTCCAGTGAATTTTCTAAACACTATTTGAAGAAGAAAAGTTGACAAAATGAATGTATTTGATGTGTAACTAATTGTGTAGCTTATTTCCTGTTTAAAGAGATGAGGACATAACATATGCATTAGTATAGACTCATACTAGGTTCTCCATAGAACACAGTTTATTTTCATTTGTTATCCCTGGTGAGACACACGTGTATATCATTATAAATGTTAAATAAATATTATACTTGTGAGATACATGTATTTATCAATTTCAATTAAGAAATATTGAATATCCCAATTGAAAACAGTGGGTGTTGTACCTTTTTCAGTTAAGCTCTGAAGGAAGCGATAGTCATTATTTTTCTGTCGATGAATTAACAAAACAAAGACCACTGTGCATGTACTAGTTATCACATCTGATTATCTCCCCTGGTTGTGATGGACCTTGTCATCTGATTATCTCCCCTGATGTGATTGTTGCACCATATAATTATCTCCCCTGATGTGACTGCTTGACACAATCTGATTATCTCCCCTGTTTGTGATGACCATGTCATAAAGGTGCGAAACGACATATGTGACATCATGCCAAGGTTAGGTACTGGACAAAGCTTTAACATCAGCAATACCACAAAAAATTGAAAAATATGTATCATAGTTGTTTTCAAAATAGTGAAAATCTAAACAACTTTGAAGATATTATTGCGTCAGAGTTAAAAAGGTCATTTTGCGCCTTTTGTGGCAAAATATTTCGAAGTCGAGACTGTCCTATTGGTGTACATATTCAAATGCACAACCTGAGAATCTGACTTTATTCTTCTTTTTTTTCAAAATTTTATTATGATGCATATATATGTATGAGTAATGTGACCAACGGCACAGGACCTACGAAGTAGGGTGAGGAAGATGACTTGGGTGTCCAAGCATAATGTTACAGGTCAACTAGAGGACTTGGGGGTCCAAGCGTAATGTTATAGGTCCCCTAAGTAGGTCAAATTTTCATGAAAAGTAGGTCAGCTCAGAACTTGCTGGTAACAGTCTCCTAATGCACGTTCATGCCAAAGTCAAGGTTCTAATGTCAACAGTTCTCCTTATTTTGTCGACGAAAGGAATCGGATGGACTCGCTGACTACCGGACAATTTGTAAATGAGAGCCTACTTCGTAGGAATATACTAGCCTAGATATCCCAGTTTGAAATTATATGAAACTTGATTTTATCTACTGCTTGTTGGTCATATCCGTGAAACCGTCCTACAGTTGTTAATCCATGTAAAGATATATAGTGGATGTGCAAGAATATCAGTTATGTTTGTAACATTCAATACTATGTGCATAAATAGTGTGAAGTCTTGTTTTATTTACGGTGCATAATGTGTTGACAGATGTAATTATTTCTTTCGTGTATATTCTTTGATGAATGCTTTTGTGAAAATAGATACGCAAACACGAAAAAATGAAGAGAGAAATATATACTGCCCTAGAATAATTCTTTACTTTAGCCGTTTGGCTTATTGACAATCATAGATCGGATAAATTTGAACTGAAACAAATATCCAATACAAAACTTGTGCATATTTGTGCTTCGAACAGCATGTTCAGACTTAGAAGCAGAACTGAAAATAACATATTTATGTCAACTGAGGCTAAATCTGTTATTCATCCCAAGAAACCAAAAGATATAGCTAGTGAAATTTGTAGAATGTTAGCAGAATTTCTCTGCGCAGATGCCTGAAGTTTCGCCATCTGAATAATGAGAAGTATCTTTACACACATTCAATATAAAATATTTTCTTGAAGAGAATTAAAAACTTCTTGAAAATGATGTTAAGTCTCTGTATTTTCCCCAAGGAGATACACACAATAGCTTTCAGAATGAAGATTTCATTTTTGTATTGAATCAGTTTAACAAGTCTGAATTTAAGAAAATATATTATTTTTCTCATTCTGGATTTGTCATTTTGAATTTGGCAAGTGAAATTTTGTTTCCAGTGTAGTCGATAATTTTGTGTGAAAGTTCTGTGACATTTGTATGTGAGCAAAGGATGTGTGTTTGTAGCTAATTTTCAATCAGCTTTTTATATCGGTCATTATGATTGTTAGAATTGTGATCTGTACAAGGTATTAAGAATGTGTAATAAAGTGCTTTATCACAGTGGAGTATCTTCGTACATTTTTGGGCTCGACATTTGTTTGGACGGTAAGGGACTGGACTGGTAATCACTCGACATGGTCTCGGATGATGTAGGACAGTAGTACCTCGTATCGCACTGCTAGGAATCCATATTGGCATCCATGTTGAAAGCACAGTACCACGCCGAAAATCCGAACAGCGCATGTCAGTTGTATGACTTCTGTTACCATGGAGATCAGCTCGAGAAGAAAAACCAGGAGAAACACCTCAAATTTGAAGAGATCCTCATCGTGTAGAATCAAGGGAATATCCATTTCATTTGGATGTATATTTTATCTCCTGATAAGGGAGAAATAGAGCGAGGACTATGTGAGCGGAAACACATCCTATAGCATGTGATGTGCCTCATGTGCGGCGGATCACGGTTTGTAGCGGAAAGCTGTAAAATCCTTACACCATTAATGCTCGAGGTATTATGACTTCGACGGAAAACGCCGAGCAGTCGCGAATGGACTGGTAATGTGTATTGTTCTTGATTACTTTTTGCTGTTTAATTTATTTTGAAAAAAGTCAATCTATATATCTGGTATACAGAATATTGTTGTGCAATATATATCTGCAAACCTGATTAATATTTGGATGGGAATGTGTTTTAACGTCTTATTCGTCAAATATCAATTGCCCAAATTATTTAGGTGTGAAGTTTCAGCTCCCCAGCATTAGTTAATTTTGAGATATTCTCACTTTTCCCAGAAAATAAACGACATCTGATAGGCTGCTGGTCCTGTCCCTTAATGACTTGAAATTGTCTCAGACATCTGGCATCTCATAGAATTGGACAGATACTGTAAAACTGCAGGCTTTTGCATGGGGTATACAGACTGATATTTCATTGAGAAAGTGTAACAAATTTATCACACTGAAGTCATAAATCAAAGTTGAACAACACAGAAACATCAGGATTCGGACAGGAAACATTGATTCATTTTCGTCAGAACAATAAACTAGATGAAATACTTAGATGGCATTCTGACGTTCCCGTTTATGTTATATATAAAGCTTTTATTGATAATATATTTATCTTCATCTGCAAATAGATAATTTCCCTCATATAACTTGTTCGTTGACATGTACTCATGCACACAAACTTGAGCAGACAAATTCGTCTGAAACTTCTTGCATTTAGGTGTCACATGTTCAACCTTAACTTCATAAAAATTGGTATATAGGCATGCGCATCCTCGACAGCATTGGTATATGAGAAATTGCTCCCCCCTCCCCCACCAAACTTTCTGCGCTAACTCCGGAACGACAAAAAAGGAGAGCTGAAACTCCTCGACTTTATAGTTTATCATATTGGGGTCATTTTGAGCCTATTTGCATTCACTTCCCGAGCAGAGGATCATGAGCAAATTCAAGATGGCAGCCACGTGGGGTACCAGAAAAGTGATGTTTTTGTCGTATTTCTTAAAATTTCTTTTCCGTGATGAAAAGTGGGCAAGAACTATTTTACTCCACATCACATTAATATTTACTAATTTATCATGCCGTTTTTGCGTTTTTGCGTTTTTGGTCCCAAATAGCCCAGGCCAGATAGGGTTAACTGGTATATCAACTGTGGCCAATGGAGACGCAATACGGTCTGAAACACTAGAGATATGGGAAGTTCAAGTACCGGTATTTGCTTTTCCTCTAATCTGATAGCCCCCATATAATTGGGGGGGGGGGGGCATGATATCAATATTTATATTCTTTGTCACTTCTGCCCGAGCGGTATTGTCGTTGCCTCCGTCGTCTGTCCGTCCGTCTGTCCATCATATCATTGTAAACACATTATCTCAAAAAGTCCTTCACTTACAACAATGAAACTTCATACAGTTGTTTAATACAGCCAGTACCAGAAGCTATTGAAAGTCGGTGCCATTGGATGTGTGTTTCAGGAGTTATGCCCCTTTATACATGTCTGGCTGTTTTTATCCTTGTAAACACATTATCTCAAAAAGTCCTTCACTCACAACAATGAAACTTCATACAGTTGATTAATGTAGCCAGTACCAGAAGCCTATTGAAAGTCGGTGTAATCGGATGTGTTTTTCAGAAGTTATGCCC
>JAVTVY010041603.1:0-19381 GCA_036873755.1 Hanleya hanleyi | reverse complement strand
AGGTATATACACTGTGCCTAATGTGAAAACAGAATTCAAGGTAATACGAACTGCTACAGCTTGTAAATCTGTCACTAAATCAACAGGACTGTGTAAGACACCCATTTTAATCAATATTGAAGAGCCGCCTGTAGCTTTTCCATTTTCGTCTAAAGCGTAGGAATGATAAGGTGTGTAATAGCGAAATTTAAATTTTTCTTTATCTGCTTTCTTCAGAAAGGTCTCGTTGAGACAAAAAGCTGATGGTTTATAATCTTGAGTTAATAATTGGAGTTCATTCAAATTTGGCCAAACCCCTCTGCAATTCCACTGAACGATAGTTGGTGGCTGAGTAATCATTAGTCTGTATATAGAAATAAAACAAAAAACTGCCCAAGCCAATAAGGTTAACTTAGCCATTATGTACGTTTTATTTTGGGTAATTCTTTTTGACCGTTCTTTTTATTTTTCCTTTGTTTTCTTTTTACTTTTCCTCTTATAAACATCTTTCTCTCTCTCTTGTCCCAACAAGTCCTTCGACCTTTGATTCAAGGAAGTCTCACCTTTTAACGGACGATCATTACACTCATGATACTCCTCATCAGAAAGCATGGGCGACTCGTTGGTAGGAGAGGAAGTAGCATCGACTATTTTAGGCTCTTTGCCGGATTCGATATCTATTGTATTCTCTTTTCTTCTTTTTCTGATTCGAGGCAGATTTATTACCACAAGACTGTTGACTACTTTCTTTCTCTGTGAACTCCTTCATTACCGCCTCGTTTGGTGTAAGGTTTACATCTACACCGAGGTGAATAGGATTAATGAAGGAATCCACAGACTGTACATGTGCATCCTGACCCGACACACGGCCAGTATCTGGTAAGTTGTCATCCTTTAATTCAACATCTCCTGGAATCAATGAGTTTTCAACACTTTCAGTCTGATCAGAATCAGACTTCTGATCACCTGACTTGGCTCTCACACCATTGCACACCACACTATCAATGACATCTGCATCTTCCGAACCACAACCTTTCTCCATATCGTCACCGAGAGGCTCGTAGTGGTTGAATGGTTTCTCGTTGCTCGCGGTGGAGACTATCCTCTGATGACGTTCCGTGGCCTTGCCATCAGGGCCTACAGTTTGCCATAAATCTATATAGTGTTGTTTTTTTCCGCTGGAGATCCTCGGCGGAAAGTCCTCCTCGGACTTCTGCGGGCGGAACAGGGCGTGGACCAGAGGAATCACCCTTTCCGCCGTTAGCTACGCTATGTCCAGAAACCTGTTTGGCTTTTGGACAGGTTTTTTAAAGTGTCCTTCCTGATGACGGATCACGCATTTATTTTTCGAAGGACATCTCGAATTCATGTGTTTTTTTGACTTGACCGTTATACCATACAGGAAGTCTCATACCTCGAACTAAAACAGAAGAAAGAAGACTACGTTTGAATTTCGACCTCCAAATTCTTCGAACTCCTGTCTCAACCTCTCTATCAAACGAATAGAACTCTTTCTGTATAGAGAGAACATCACCATAGAATTCAAATGCAGTTCTGATCCCAGAATCTGGGAAATCGCATTGTCCTTTCATCTTTGCTAGCAATTTCCCTGGATCTGTTTCTTCAAAATGGCTGCGTTGATCTCCAGCGCGAATGGGGGCGCGGATTTAGAACGTTTTCACTTCGCTCCGAGAAATTTGTCTAATTCTGCGAATTTCGGCTGATCTTAGCTCTGGTTTTTGTGTAATATATTTTGTGAATACGTTTGGCAAATACCTGTGGTGAAAGTTTGGAAATATTTCTTAGTTTTTTGCTGTTCAGGGCGTTTTTCTGACTTAGTCAGTTTGGCCTGATTCGGGAAGGCAGAGAACTGCCATTACTACCGTCTCGGTCTTTGTGACCGAGAGGGTCGGTGTTTTTTTTTCTGCCTCCCTCTTCTCTGTTTGTTCGCTGTCTGTAAATATTTCGTGATTTGCTGATGTATATATATTTCCTTATTGACTTGATCTAGTCTGAAGTTGGTTCGTTCTTCGTTCGGTTTGACATAGGTCGATTTGCACATAATATTTGTGTATATCGAAGTGATCTGAATTCATGTAACATATCGAAGTTATATAGTTGTGTGTTGTAGGCTTAGCCCTGAGTGTATAGCTGGGCGATAGCCTTTGTTCTCCGTTCTTTTGTTCCCCGTTGTAACCAGGCAGCTCGCTGTGTTTAGGACTAGGCTTTTGTTCTGTCTGGCCCTGAAGTTTCAGTGTATTGTTGTAAAGGTTACAGTGTACGTCTTTGGAGTGAGGCTCCTTCGCGGAGTATTCAATGTTTACTCAGTGGGGAGGCTCACTGTTGGGGTTTGTGCTTGTCATTATTTGTGGTTTGTAGTTGTATTGATAGTCGCTGGTGGGAATTTTTTTTTTCACTAAGGCCTTCAGAAAGGTTGATAGGTCACTGAGCCTAAAACTTCAAGGTATAGAAAACGCTAATGCGATTGATATATATTGCGCATTAAAAGACACTGTTGGATCAGGACGGTCAGTCCTTAAAGTTCTAGTACAGGTATCAAATACCCTGTGGAACGTCACACTAGCAAATGAAATTGCCAAAACTCGCCTAGTGCTGGAAGGTATTGGCGTTGGAGATCAACGTGGTCATTTCGAGGTAATAGATCCAGGGAAATTGCTAGTAAAGATGAAAGGATCATGCGATTTCCAAGATTCTGCGAGCAGAAGTGCTTTTAAGTTTTATGGTGATGTTCTCTCTGTACAAAAAGAGTTCTATTCGTTTGATAGAGGGTGTGAAACAGGAGTTCGAAGAATGTGGATGTCAAAATTCAAACGTACTCTTCCTGCTTCTATTTTAGTTGGAGGTATGAGACTTCCTGTATGGTATGTTCAAGTCAAAACATGTTATACTTCTGGTTCAGAAGATCACATGAACTCGAGGTGTCCATTGAAAAATAAATGCCTGATTTGTCATCAGTAAGGACATCTAAAAAAACCCGTCCAAAGGCCAAACAAGTTCCTGAAGATACCGTAGCTAACGATAGAAAAGATGATTCCTCAAATCCTTGCCCTGTTCTGCCCGCAGAAGTACGAAAGGACTTTCCGCCGAGGCTCTCCAGCAGAAACAACAGCACTATATAGATTTATGGAAGACTGTAGGCCCTGATGGCAAGCCCAACGAACGTTATCAGAAGATAGTCTCCGCCTGGAACAATGAGAAAACATCAAACCACTACGAGTATCTCGTTGACGCGATGGATGAAGGCTGTAATTCGGAAGATGAAGTTGTCAGTAATTGTGAGGCTGGCGATGATGTAAAAGTCAAGTCCGGTGATCAGAAGTCAGGTGATCAGAAATTGCTGTCTGATCAGACTGAAAGTGTTGACATAGTATTAACTCCGGAAGTTGAATTGAAGGGTGACAACTTACCGGATACTGGTAGTGTTTCGGGTCAGGATACACCTGTACAGTCTGTGGATTCCTCCATTATTCCTATTCACTCCGGTGTAGATGTAAACTTTACACCAAACGAGGAAGTAATGAGTTCACAGAGAAAGAAAGTACTCAACAGTCTTGTAGTAATAAAGCTACCTCGAATCAGAAAAAGAAGAAAAAAGAGAATACCATAGATATTGAATCCGGGGCAGAGCCTAAAATAGTCGATGCTACTCCCACTCCTACCAACGAGGTACCCATGCTGTCTGATGAGGAGTATGTTGATTGCAATGATCGTCCGTTAAAAGGCGAGACTTCGTTGAACCAAAGGTCGAAGGACCTGTTGGGACAAGAGAGAGAAAGAAGTTTATAAGAAGGAAAGTCAAAAAGACAAGAGAGAGCAAATGAAAAATAAAAAGAAAGGTCAAAAAGAATTACCCAAATTAAAACGTACGTAATGGCTAAGGTAGCCTGATATATCTCGGCCTGGGCAGTTTTGTGTTTTATTTCTATACACAGACTAAAGACGGCTCAGCCACAAACTATTGTTCAGTGGAATTGCAGAGGAGTTTGGCCAAATTTAAATGAATTCCAATTATTAGCTCAAGATTATGAACCTTCAGCTTTTTGTCTCAACGAGACCTTTCTGAAGAAAGCAGATAAAGATAAATTTAAATTTCACCAATACACACCTTATCTTCCCTACGCTTTAGACGAAAATGGAAAAACGGTTTTTCAATATTGGTTAAAATGGGTGTTTTACATAGTCCTGTTGATTTAGTGACAGATTTACAGTTACAAGCGTCTAGTCCGTCATTCATAATCCAGCCGTCGTCCATTAGAGAATATCCGCGTCCATAATCCAAAGACCTATCCCATATTCCATATAACAGTATTAGCACCAAATTCAAAAAGATAATCATTGTATACATAAACATAGCCTTGTTTCCTGCAAGAGAGAAGCGGTCAACAGTTTTCAATGATGCCGCAAGTTTTATAAGTTTCTGCAACAATGTTTTGTGACGTCACATTTAACTCATCACATTTAACACAGGATCTAGCAAATGCTACTAAGCGAGATATGTATACGTCATATGCAGGTCCCACTGGAATATTACTATCCAGAAAGGGATAGTTTACGATGTCGAAATTGTAATCATCTCTTTTGTCATAAAGCCGACGAGAGAGAATGCCCTTTCATTTTTATAGAGATAGAGATCTAAATAAGATGTGCCTGTAGGGCTATCTGTAGTTTCCTTCAAATCCAGTGAAGGTGTATATATATCCTTCACTGCGTCATCTATATAGCGATTATCCACAGCGAGAAGATCGTCTATATAGCGGTTGGTGAATGAGAAGGAACGGGCTTTGAATGGATCGGTTTTTGAAAGCGCCTGCATATAGTCCAAAGGGCGTTTTTCATTCTCTTGGTTCACAGTCAAAATGAGTTGGTGGACGTACGACGAAGAAGAACACGAACCGAGAAAAAAAATCGTTACAGAGGAGATGACGACTAAAAGATCTGTGAAATCAAGAACAATATTTGACATTTAGATCGACAACAACAGTTGCCAACAGTTGACCAAACCTGATGGACCCGTTTTAATTTGGCGCAACAAATTTACTATCAGAATGATCTAATTTGGCGCAACAAATTTACTATCAGAATGGCCTAAAAATTCCAAGTCTAGTGGCTGAAGATCGCCTGGAGAATGATACTGCATACAAGCTCATATGATGATTTGAAATTGTTGCGGGCATACGAGAAGCTGTTGATTGTGTCTGCTAATATAATCAAATAGTTGCTGATACATGTGATTGACTGATGTGATTAAATATTAGATCATATAAAAATATCAGAAAATATTTTATGATATCAACAATTGCCAAATAAAAGGTGAAACGACTTACCAAAGGGCGTTTTTCAGTGTAAATCCATACTAGAGGGGTCTGATGATGTACAGATAGCAAGATTCTCGAAGTAGAACTCATGCTTTTCTGTTATATGTAAGGCGCCTTTTGCTAGTTTTAAAATGTATGTCTAAAATGACGCATTTATGTACATTTGGATGAAATATTTTGAATTCTAAGAACTTTTGTATTCTAGAACCATATTTGAAGCGAACCATGCGTATTTCCACTTGATAGGGCCCGCAGCTTTGAAGATTTAAAAAACAAACATGTAAAATGGTACGCTATGATCACAGTTTGAATGTAAACATGTTTTCAAATTCTAAGAAATTTGGGTCTTACAGCTGACTGTTGTTTGATGGTGCATTCTGTGAGTTTTGGACGGCGCTGGCCAGCGTCTGCAGGGAGTTCCTCTGAAGTCTGAGTGTAAACCACCTTTGACATAAAAAATCTGTGGTTTTTGACATAAAAAAATTATCAGCCTACTCGCACAGCGTTCTATAGTATTGGATCATTTCCGAAAAATCGTCATACTGATCATAATTGAGCAAACATCGCGAGTGAGTACTTTGATGGTTGAAGGACGTGTCCTGCACTTTCATGTTCATGCGACTATGAAGTTATAACATGGGGATTTTTTTAATTATTCATACGTTGTCACGGGCTGAATTTTCTGATAATAGTACCCAGAAAACTTTACATTAGCATAAAACCAAACAAAATATTGATATCTGCGATAAAAGAACCATTTTCCCGTTCATGGCCGCTTCAAAATGAAATATTACAACACATATAAGGGAAGTGGGAAGAGGTGCCGACATACTGACTGTGTCACATAACCTCACAGTATAGTCTTCTGGTTAACCTGGTCCGACGAAGTGGTAGACTATAGCTACTCTCTTTGCTGAACAGTTTCAGTTCTGTATGAAGTCATATATGTATATACGCTATATTTCAATATGCTCACCCTGTATTTGTCGCGTGGCCTCTGTACAGAATTAGGAAATAAGTCATGTTTATATCTTTAAAATAATAAATGAGTGCTAATGTTATGACCGTTTTTAATCCGATAATTTATTATGAGTATGCCTCCGTCCCTCAGAATACACAAGTGTCATGCTTACATGTTGAGCGCCAAACATCAGGAATAATCCCCAAATCACAGCTTTATGAATGCACCGCTCATGCGTGACCACTCAGGCGGATAGTCCGAAAATTAAAAAAAGCTAAATGCTATTGAAATGGAAGGAACAAGCCTTAAGATAATTAGAAGTTTGAAATTTGATTCCATAGAACGTCTTTTGCTCGTCATAAAAATATCCGAACAAATGCAGTAGTTTGAATACTTTTTCCCCTGAAAGCGTTCATGTTTCACCTACTTTGAGCTTTTATTGGACTCGCTGACAGGAGTTATGGCCCTTACGGTCGAAAGCTGGACATGTTCCTTCAATCATAAGATACATTGCAGAGCAACGCCGAACAAACTATATGTTGCATTGAGAAGAAGCAGACCCCAAGAATGCGGAAAATGAATATAAATGGACACAAGCTTCTTTTGTTAGTGGGTGAAGCGCTCAATATTTTCATCAACATTAGCAAGGCATCTTGATGTTCCGGTCCTCAAATATGTATCACTGATGATGTCGAACGGTTTAACCAGATGTATTGAATGTCGCCGAACAAAATTAACCTAATATTTTAATTTATGATACTGAATCTATTATCTTCTCTGCCATGACTGCAAGGGCATCGTTGTCACTGCTCGAATCGTCACGGTTTGGTAATATTGGAGGTTTGTGGGTGACGGATTATTATATCTTCGAACTATTTAACACAGTCAATAAAACCCACACGAGGACAGTGAGCCAAGATTCAACGTAGGTTTTTTGTATAAGTTAAAACAGGAGGTATATATACTACAATGATACTGCAGATAAAGAGAGAAATAGTATCCAAAAACATAAACATCCAAATAATTAGACCAATTGTGAACGATGACTTTCCCATGGATGGTTAAATTTGGTCTGTTTTGTTTTTTTTTTTTGTTTTTTTTTTTAATTTCCACTGGCTGGTATTAGTCAGCCTTCGTCCATAAATAATCTCAATTGTACGTTTTCTAGGCCTCACGGAGACATTTAATGACGCTCCTTGGATAAAACTCCTAATGTCAACTAATGGAAACTAAGCTATTTCCGTCTCCATTATGCAAGATTGTATTTGTATTATGAAGATACATGCGTCCAGTCCGTCATTCAAACTTCAGCCTTTGTGCATTAAATAATTTCCGCGTTCATAATTCAAAGAGGAATTTCATGTAACAGCATTAGCACGAAAGTATAAAACTATCGTAGTATAAAAAACATAGACTAGTTTCTGCAAGAAAGAAGCGGTCAACAGTTTTTAATGATGCCGACAGATCATCATAATGTTCCGCTGATCGTTATTGCTGATCAATATTCTTAGTTCGTGTCATTTCGTTTTAAAATAGTTATCGAGAGAATAATGTATCTCTGTCACGATTTGATTGTGAGTGCTCATATGAACAATATAAGGACATTGTTGTAGGTCGGTTCAAACGACCCCTATCCTGTATCACTGAGGGATTTCTCGTTATAAACAAACTATTACAATGGAAAATACATTGTAAGTTTGAAATTTTTTCAAACTGTGTCAATGTTTGCTGCACATCTTCATTTTGGAAGGAGATAATTTGAATCTAACTGCTATATTTCAAAATATATAACGCAGTAGATGATGCATCGTCTTTCCGACATTTCATAGTCACATTTGCATGAAAGGCAGAACATGCGCATACAAAGAAAAATAGGCAGCAATTCGCTGGTCCTGGTCGATGACTGCTCACCGAACGTCGCATTTTGACTCCGTTCTTAGAGTTTAATTTTCTCGAAATAAGTGGAATGGCATTGAGTTTCTTATTTAGAAACGTCACTGAAATGTGTGGTAACTTGGGCCCTTGAGATTGCCGTTCGCAGTAAGTTTACTTGCCGCATTATATCGATCTGAGGACTATCGCGATAATTTCCTGCTGTTGTACAGTGATTCTGCGATACGGATAGTGCGATCGTATCACGAACCGGAGTCGAACACGTAGCTGATCAATAAATCAAGAAGATGTACTACAATTTACGGCGTTAATAATCTTGTATGTAATGATGGTTTATGGAGACAGAAATGCCTAAAACTGTAGGAATCTGCGAAGCCAGCCTTGAACCTCGGGGAAAATTGAAGAAAAAGCGGAATTTATTGCGGCAATAAAAAGTATTGTTGATGGAAGACGTCCGGGGAATAGCTTTCATAGCGGTTGCTCGGTCTGGAGAATAATCGGAGACTAGCCAGGCTAATTTACAAACGCTTTTGTTAAAGCGGCATTTGTCTGAATCAACTAGTTTAATGGACCGTTTCAACGGTTTTAATTGTTTGGAATCAGAAAAACTTAAAGAACTAATTCTATCGGATATTTTAATAGAAGCAGTGAACTTGCTCGCTTTAATTACTTACACCCAGGTAAAATATCAAGTAATAAAGATTTCATTTATTTCATTAAGACGAACATGGAAATGCAATAATAAAGATCGTCGTCCTATTCAGCGGGATGATGCCAATGCGGAACGATGTCAAATGCGGAAACTTTATTTGCAGCAGTTCAAACACTCTATCAATATCTCTAATTTGGTAAATACTGTTCTGACACATTGATGTTCCAAGAGATACCCATAAGATATGACGTAAGAAAAAGCCTCTTTATATTCCGATCGAGAACCAAATCATTTGATGACAGCAAGAATGATATAGTGTCCATAAATTATTTGCAAAATGATACATTACCACAGGCACGCGGCGAGGGATCAGTTATGGATAAAAGATCTGATCCATGGTCTGTTTGTAATCCAGTTACTGGTTATTCGTTCGAAATAACAAAAATAACGATATATGAGAGAGACATAATTGAGGTTTAACGTCGCGTTCAGCAATATTTCAGCCAAATAGCGACGATCAAACAAAATACGACTCAAACAAATCTAAAACCAATAACTTAGTAATCCAACACATTAAGACATACACACATTAAAACTTATGCAACAAACCGATTTGTCTCAAATAACCCGAGACACAGTCCTCTCTCACCCGATTAAAAAGATCTTCCAAAGTAGTCGCTCGATAAAAAGAATCTCTTACAATCTTAAAATCTATACAGCCGATAAGAATGTGTTTCGTGGCATGGAATTCACCTTGGAACTGGCTCTTTGTTTTAGTAAATGTTCCTGAGTCAATCGTGTATGGTCGATTCTACATGGCCTGATCATGGCTTGGTCGAAATGTTTCTGGATGTTCAGATAAGTAGCCTACAGTTTTATTGAACTCGTGAAGTTTGCTATTATTCACGGCATCTCACGAAGACTGAATCAGCCCTCTCACACAAGTACAGATAGAGGGTCTGAAATCGCTATATGGAATTCCAACAGGACCAACTTCATCAACGATATATGAACCCCTATTCATCTTTGCCCATACTTCTAAGACTGAATCAAGGTACTTCACTCGTCATACGATCGGTAACAATGAAAAATCGAAACTAATACTGTAACCTACCTCTGACTGAGTAGAATTATGTTTGCTGATCAAGTAGTGTCAGTATACATCGATTAATTCGTTAGTATAATCAATATCAATGATAGATTTATAGATTGCTGACCAGTATGGGCAATGTATCGTTTATCCTTCACTGACCCTGCTCGTATTCATGTGCACATCAATTGCGTTCTCTCATTGGGTTATTTCTAGGGTACAACTGTTAATTCTAGTGTACCAATTTTGAACATAATCTATTAATCCTAATCCATCAGCCTTCTATTGAGGAGAATCTGTCATGATATATAGAGGATATCAACTGTTTCTTGGCGAATACCATTTGTTTGTTTTATTCGATTGTTACTTGTATGAAAGCAAACGTCCCTTTCCTCATCCGCATAAAAAGTCAGAGAGCTATATTCATCTGACGAATCGTGTAGACAATGAACATTGTATTTCTGGTAAATTCGATGCATTCTGGGATATTTCTTTTGCCGGTTCGTGAATTTTCGAAGGATTATTCGTTTTCCTGAGATTTGTTCGACAATCTACCTGTATTGTAATTTGAATATTATACTTTTTCAGATAAACTATCATGAATCTGGGCAATTCCTGGGAACATCATGTGAATGAAAAGCATTTTTCCCCTCTGAGAAAGAGTTACTGGCGATCGTTTGGAATTGAAAACTGTTTGCGACCGCATCGTGGTCATTTAATGCTCCTTGGTAGGCTGGTTTTCCGCAATGGGCGTGACTTGTTGGCGTAAAACGCCACGGTATGCTTGTCGCAAGGTTTTATAACCCATAAATAAAGAAATTGTATCACTATTTCGCAAAAGCACCTTCAAATTGCATTAGTCTTAAAACCCTTGACATAAATATACTGTCAAGGTACTCAGATATGTGTTCCCCGGTGTTTGGAGATCTTTGTCGTCGACGTCTCGTTTCAGTCCCGTAATGACAGCTGGTCGGTGACAGCTTATGTCATGCAGGAGTAGAGTCTACCGTAAACACGAAAGACAGTTGCCATAACAGTTGGCTGATTCAACGTGCCGATGACAGTACAGTTCTTCTGATATTACAATCATGCCTCACAACAAAATGCCACTGGGCGTGTTTCAGGAATGCATTCGCGAGGAACATGATTTTTTTTGTGTTAAAGCAGCGTTTGAGGACTAGTATGCAAGATAGAAACTTAATGCACCTGTACGTCAGAGGCGCATGTGGGGAAATTCCCTTTAATCCGTTACGTAAAAATCATAGCCCATCATCCAAGCTTCTTAGATTTCATGTTCAAGCGACATTTATGGGAGGCGATGAATCGTCCATTTGTAGCAAGGGGTGTTCGATTAATACGATACATTTTGGAGAGATTCGAAGCTTCGTTTCTGAAAAAATGGCAATAAGCCGATTGCTTTGCAAGAAAATCTCGTGAATAGTATACCATGGAGTGTTATGCCAGTAACTGACATCCGACGTTCGAAACCCAGCATAGCTATAAATATCGACTGACCAAAATGTGGTTGCAAGCATTTTTTCTTAATTCGAAATGACATTCATCCATAATTTATTGGAAAAGAAATCGTTTTCCATCGCATTGACGTCCCATGGAATTTGCATAGATTAATGATATATTGTCTGAAATGGTCCAAAATTCGAATCCCAATATGGGTAGTTCGTCGATCAAAGCTAAAAAAAATAGGCAATCCTTTGGACATTCAGGAACCTCTGAAAGAAATGCCCAAGAATCAATCTGATTCTCCAGAAGTGAGCTGTTCTGTTAAAGATTCGAAGTTTTACCAAGGCACCAACCAATGTGGCCGAGACTTTATAAGAAGGATATCCCTGGTACAAAAAATCATTTATTTCATTTTATCCCGGCATTTACTGTAAAGCTTTACTTTGTCTTAATAGTCTTTTTCATTCTCTTGGTTCACAGTCAAAAGGAGTTGGTGGACGTACGAAGAAGAACACGAACCGAAAATTCGTTGCAGTGGAGATAAAGACTAAAAGAGCTGTGAAACCAAGAACAATATTCGACATTTAGATCGACAACAACAGTTGCCAACAGTTGCTCAAACCAGATGGGCCAGTTTTAATTTGGCGAAACAAATTTACTATCAGAATGGTCTAAAAATCTCAAGTCTAGTGGTTGAAGATCGATTGGAGAATGATACAGCATACAAGCTCATATGATGATTTGAAATTGTTGCGGGCATATGACAAGCCGTTGATTATGTCTGCTATAATCAAATAGTTGCTGATACATGTGATTGACTGATGTGATTAAATATTTGATCATATAAAAATATCAGAAAATATTTTATGATATCAACAATTGCCAAATAAAAGGTGAAACGACTTGCCAAAGGACGTTTTTCAGTGTAAAGCCATACTAGATGGGTCTGATGATGTAAAGATAGCAAGATTCTCGAAGTGGAACTCATGCTTTTTTGCTATATGTAAGGCGCCTTTTGCTAGTTTTAAAAACGTATGTCTAAAATGATCCATTTATGTACATTTGGATGAAATATTGTGAATTCTAAGAACCTTTGTAATATATAACTATATTTGAATCAAACCACGCGTATTTCCACTTAATAGGGGCCGCAGCTTTGAAGATTTGCAAAATACAGATATAAAATGGTACGCTATGATCACAGTTTGAATGTAAACATGTTTTCAAATTCTAAGAAATTTGAGTCTTACAGATGACTGTTATTTGATGGTGCATTCTGTGAGTTTTGGACGCCGCTGGCCAGGGTCTGCAGGGAATTCCTCTGAAATCTGAGTGTAAACCACCGGCCCGGTGGTCGTTGACATATAAAATTTATTAGCCTAATAGCACAGCGTTCTATACTATTGGATCGTTTCCGAAAAATAGTCCTACTGATCATAATTAATTGAGCAAACAATGCGCGTGAGTACTATGATGGTTGATGGAGTTGTCATGCACCTTCATGTTCATGAAACTATAGAGCTATAACATGGGTATTTTTTGAATTATTCATACATGGTCCCGGGCTGAATTTTCTAATAATAGTACACAGAAAACTTAACATTAGGATCTGCGATAAAAGAACCATTTACCCATTCATGGCAGCTCCAAAATGAAATATGTCCGACGAAGTGGTAGGCTATAACTACTCTCTTTACTGAACAGTTTCAGTTCTGCATGAAGTCACATATGTATATACGCTATATGTCAATATGCTCATCCTGTATTTGTCGCATGGCCTCTGTACAGAATTGGCAGGTAAGTCATGTCAATATCTTTAAAATAATGAATGAGTGTTAATGTTATGACCGTTTTTATTCCGATAATTTATTATGAGTATACCCCCGTCCCTCAGAATACACAAGTGTCATGCTTACATTTTGAGCGCCAAACATCAGGAATAATCCCCAAATCACAGCTTTATGAATGGACCGTTCATGCGTCATCACTCAGGCGGATCGTTCGAAAATTTAAAATAAGCTAAATGCTATTTTAATGGAAGCAACAAGCCTTAAGATAATTTGAAAATTTGATTCCATAGAACGTCTTTTGCTCGTCAGAAAAATATCCGAACAAATGCAGTAGCTTGAATACATTTTCCCCCTGGAAGCCTTCATGTTTCACCTACTTTGAACTTCTATTGGACTCAATGCTGAGGTAGATAGGAAAGTTATTATATGAAGCCTTTTCTTTAATCAAAATGGAAACAATAAACAAAATTGTAGAGAGAGAGACAGAGAGAGAGAGAGAGAGAGAATTAAGGTTTTTTGGAAAAAAATAAACTGCTCATCTCCTTGATATTGTGTTTGAAAATAATATGAAATCCGAACAAACAGCGTCTGCTAAAAAGAAATGATAGCAATTTTAGAGCAAAAAATCCCCCCCGATACGGCGTGTTGCTGAACTGATTCTTGCTGACACAAGTTATCGCCCTTACGTTCGAAAGTTGCACATGTTGCTTTAATCATAAGATACATTGTAATGGACTAGAGCTGAGTATCGCTGAACAAACTATCTGTTGTATTGAGATGAAGCAAACTCCAAGAATGCGCGAAATCAATATAAATGAACACAAGCTAAGTTCTGTTAGTAGTAGAAGCGCTCAATATTTTAATCGATATTAGCACAAGAGACCACGATGTTCCAGTCTTCAAATCTGTATCACTGATGATTTCGAATGATTTAGCGAGATGTGTTGAATGTCGCCGAACAAACATAACGGTGCGGAAAATATGTTGGTAATTACTGTTGGCTCGCAAAATACGTTGATTAAATCCCCTTAATATTTCAATATATGATCCTGAATGTATTATCTTCTCTGCCATGACTGCAAGGTTATCGTTATCACTGCTTGGATTGTTTGGTAATATTGGAGGTCTGTAAGTGACGGATTATTATATCCTCGGACTATTTAACTTAGTCAATAAAACCTACGCGAGGACAGTGAGCCAAGATTCAACATGGGTTTTTTGTATCAAGGTAAAACAGGAGGTACATGTACGTATACTACAATGATACTGCAAGTGTAGAGACCAATCAGACATCCATATGATAGACCAATTGTGGACGATAGATGGTTCAAGTGGCCTGTTTTTGCAATTTCCACTGGAGAGAGAGAGAGAATTAAAGTTTAACGTCGTGCTCAGCAATACTTCAGCTATAAAGCGACGATCAAACAAAATTCTAAGTATTCAAGTTAATAACTCGGTAGTAAACTAATGCATTAAAAACATATAAATACATTCAAATTGATACAACATACCGATCTCTTTCAAATAATATAAAATACAATCTTCTTTTACTCGACTAAAAAGATCTTCCAGGAGATCTGATCGATAAAAACTATCTCTTACAGTCTTAAAATCTATACAGTCGATAAGAATATGTTTCACCGTGAGATCTTCGTGGCATGTAATACACCTTGGGACTGGCTCTTTTTTTCAGCAAATGCCCGTGGGTTAATCGTGTATGACCATTTATACATCGTCTGATCAATGCTTGTTCGAAACTAGCATTTCGTTCGTTTCTAGCTGTTCAGACGAGTATAGCCTACAGTTGTTTTGAACTCGTGAAGTTTGTTATTATCCATAGCATCCCGCGAAGATTGAAACAACTTTCTCGCATAAGCACAGATAGATGGTCTGAAATCACTGTATGGGATTCCATCAGGATCAGCCTCATCATCTGGGGCTGCCTTAGCCATTTTATCAGCTTCAGTATTTGATGTCAACGTGAGTAGGTAACCAACAAATCACAATATCAATCTGTTGATCAAATTTACAGTCATATAATTATTGTAGAATATTCAAGACGGTGGGATGAGCTGAATTTCCACTTTCAATCGCTTGAAGGCATGGTAGTGAATCTGAGAATATGACATATTTCTTCCTTTTAGTAGACCTAATACCTTCTAAAGCAGATAATAGAGCTTTTGCTTCTGCAGTGAATATCGAACTTGGTAGTCGATAGGTTTTAGTTTTGGAACTAAAGATAGTAGCACATGCTACTCTCTCACCATCTTTAGAACCATCTGTATAAATAGCCTGATGCGATCTGTATTTATCTCTTAGTAGAACAAGTTATTGTGTATACACGAGCTGCCAGCCATCGTCCATAAATAATCTCAATTGTATGTATTCCTAGGCCTCAAGGAGAAATTTAATGATGCTCGTTGGATAAATCTGCTAATGTCAGCTAATGGAAACTAAGTTATTTCCGTCTCAATTATACAAGTTTATACTTGCAATATGAAGATAGACGCGTCCAGTCCGTCATGCATTAAATAATATCCGCGTTCATAATCCAAAGACGCATGTCATGTAACAGCATTAGCACCAAAGTATAAAACTATCATAGTATAACAAATATAGACTAGTTTCCTGCAAGAGGAGAAGCGGTCAACAAATTTTAATGATGCGGGCAGATCATGATAATGTTCCGCTGATCCTTATCGCTGATCAGTATTCTTAGTTCGTGTCATTTCCGTTTTAAAATCGTTATCTGGATAATAATGTATCTCTGTCACGATTTGATTGTGAGTGTTCATGTGAACAATTTAAGTATAGCTATCCCCTTAGAGGCAGTTTGTGCATCCCCATGACAATTTGTCGTCTGTATCAATAAATATACAAGATAACCATAATAAACTATATATTTTATGAAAGCATACATCGTAGGGATTTCAACTATATGACTATTTGTATAACTGACGTTGCTATTGTGTAGAAAAATAGTCCAATTTTAAAAAATTAAAATGAAAACAATAGCGTCCATTTTTCAATTGAAATTTCATGAAAACTGTTGGTCTTGTTTCAACTTTGATGGTATACTTTGGTAGGAGACAGTTCGAACTAGTAAACTTTATCTCATTTTTTTTTTATTTTTGCCTGGCTTTGTTTTTATAGCTATTTTACTAAAATAAATTGAAAAAAAATGTACTTGTTTACGGTCGTTTGTCTTAAAAGTTGAATAATTAAAAAACTAATCCGAACTTACAAAAAGTGAGATAAAGTTTACTAGCTCACCTTATAAGTAACACGCATGCCAAATTTCAAAAGCGTAGCATGGATACTTTTCAAGAAATAAACGTTTAAATCTCGGCTTTTGTACAAAAATGAAAGGCTAGAAATCGGTCAAAATGTGTGCAGCTATACATCTGTTGAATTAATCCCTATTTTTTGCTTGAATTCTTTTGTCAAATACATTTTTAATCTGTCTAATGGGACCTACTCGAATTCCTGTTTATTCTGGATAACTATTACACTAAGTATTTTTCATCAAGTCGGTTTAAAGTCCAATTTAAATTTTAAAAACCTGCTAAACCTGTTCACATCTGTCATGTCTGTGTAGATTACTTCACCGCGGGTGTCTGAGTTAAGTGTCACTAGAATAGCACAAATTCTAGTGCTGAAAATTTGGTCGAGTCCCGTGCAGGATTCGAACCAGCGACCCCCGAGTCAGGCACCTAATCGCCAGCACTGTATGTCGGCGATCTAAACCACTCGCTTTCAAGACTACCGGTCTGCTACCTCCTATTTTGTGGGAGGTCCGTTGGCCGAGTGGTTTAGATCGCCGACATACAGTGCTGGCGATTACGTGCCTGACTCTGGGGTCGCTGGTTCGAATCCTGCACGGGAGTCGACCAAATTTTCAGCACTAGAATTTGTGCTATTCTAAGATAGTGTTATCCCAAAATAACGAAAATACTGTTATACGATCACTTTCTAAATGATAAAAAAATATATCTATTCAGCTTTGGGAGCTGTGTCATTACGATCATCAGAGGGGTACTGTATGTTCGCTTTCAAGATTACCGGTCTGCTACCTCCTATTTTGTGGGAGGCCCGTTGGCCGAGTGGTTTAGATCGCCGACATACAGTGCTGGCGATTAGGTGCCTCACTCTGGGGTCGCTGGTTCGAATCCCGCACGGGACTCGACCAAATTTTCAGCACTAGAATTTGTGCTATTCTAAGATAGTGTTATCCCAAAATAACGAAAATACTGTTATACGATCACTTTCTAAATAATAAAAAATATATCTATTCAGCTTTGGGAGCTGTGTCATTACGATCATCAGAGGGGTACTGTATGTTCGCTTTCAAGACTACCGGTCTGCTACCCCCTATTTTTGTGGGAGGCCCGTTGGCCGAGTGGTTTAGATCGCCGACATACAGTGCTGGCGATTAGGTGCCTGACTCTGGGGTCGCTGGTTCGAATCCTGCACGGGACTCGACCAAATTTTCAGCACTAGAATTTGTGCTATTCTAAGATGGTGTTATCCCAAAATAACGAAAATACTGTTATACGATCACTTTCTAAATGATAAAAAATATATCTATTCAGCTTTGGGAGCTGTGTCATTACGATCATCAGAGGAGTACTGTATGTTCGCTTTCAAGACTACCGGTCTGCTACCTCCTATTTTTGTGGGAGGCCCGTTGGCCGAGTGGTTTAGATCGCCGACATACACTGCTGGCGATTAGGTGCCTGACTCTGGGGTCGCTGGTTCGAATCCTGCACGGGACTCGACCAAATTTTCAGCACTAGAATTTGTGATATTCTAAGATAGTGTTATCCCAAAATAACGAAAATACTGTTGTACGATCACTTTCTAAATGATAAAAAATAGATCTATTCAGCTTCGGGAGCTGTGTCATTACGATCATCAGAGGAGTACTGTAGGTTCGCTTTCAAGACTACCGGTCTGCTACCTCCTATTTTTGTGGGAGGCCCGTTGGCCGAGTGGTTTAGATCGCCGACATACAGTGCTGGCGATTAGGTGCCTGACTCTGGGGTCGCTGGTTCGAATCCTGCACGGGACTCAACCAAATTTTCAGCACTAGAATTTGTGCTATTCTAAGATAGTGTTATCCCAAAATAACGAAAATACTGTTATACGATCACTTTCTAAATGATAAAAAATATATCTATTCAGCTTTGGGAGCTGTGTCATTACGATCATCAGAGGGGTACTGTATGTTCGCTTTCAAGACTACCGGTCTGCTACCTCCTATTTTTGTGGGAGGCCCGTTGGCCGAGTGGTTTAGATCGCCGACATACAGTGTTGGCGATTAGGTGCCTGACTCTGGGATCGCTGGTTCGAATCCTGCACGGAACTCGACCAAATTTTCAGCACTAGAATTTGTGCTATTCTAAGATAGTGTTATCCCAAAATAACGAAAATACTGTTATACGATCACTTTCTAAATGATAAAAAATATATCTATTCAGCTTTGGGAGCTGTGTCATTACGATCATCAGAGGAGTACTGTATGTTCGCTTTCAAGACTACCGGTCTGCTACCTCCTACTTTGTGGGAGGCCCGTTGGCCGAGTGGTTTAGATCGCCGACATACAGTGCTGGCGATTAGGTGCCTGACTCTGGAGTCGCTGGTTCGAATCCTGCACGGGACTCGACCAAATTTTCAGCACTAGAATTTGTGCTATTCTAAGATAGTGTTATCCCAAAATAACGAAAATACTGTTATACGATCACTTTCTAAATGATAAAAAAATATATCTATTCGGCTTTGGGAGCTGTGTCATTACGATCATCAGAGGGGTACTGTATGTTCGCTTTCAAGACTACCGGTCTGCTACCTCCTATTTTGTGGGAGGCCCGTTGGCCGAGTGGTTTAGATCGCCGACATACAGTGCTGGCGATTAGGTGCCTGACTCTGGGGTCGCTGGTTCGAATCCTGCACGGGACTCGACCAAATTTTCAGCACTAGAATTTGTGCTATTCTAAGATAGTGTTATCCCAAAATAACGAAAATACTGTTATACGATCACTTTCTAAATGATAAAAAATATATCTATTCAGCTTTGGGAGCTGTTTCATTACGATCATCAGAGGGGTACTGTATGTTCGCTTTCAAGACTACCGGTCTGCTACCTCCTATTTTGTGGGAGGCCCGTTGGCCGAGTGGATTAGATCGCCGACATACAGTGCTGGCGATTAGGTGCCTGAC
>JAVTVY010041602.1:0-19389 GCA_036873755.1 Hanleya hanleyi | reverse complement strand
GCCATCTTTCCCCACCTCCCACATGGCGGCCATCTTTTCCCACCTCCCACATGGCGGCCATCTTTTCCCACCTCCCACATGGCGGCCACCTTTTCCCACCTCCCACATGGCGGCCATCTTTTCCCACCTCCCACATGGCGGCCATCTTTTCCCACCTCCCACATGGCGGCCATCTTTTCCCACCTCCCACACATCACACATGCGCACACCGCCCCAATACCGCCACAAAACCTACACTTATGACGTCACACCAGGTTCTGCGCATGCGCAGTGAGGCGCTATTTGTTCAATTCGGGTATTGTATACTACTGACAATGCATAAAATATTTTAAAACATAATACATAATGATGAAAATCTTATCGTGTCAACACGCAGAATGAATAAATTGACCGGTACCGAGGAACAAACGACGAAGGCCCCGCATGTGCCGATATAGTGTACAACTGATATAAGATTAGCCTTGGCTGGTTGCAAATCAATATGATTAAAACCAGGTCTACAAAAAACGCTCCCCATCTTCACGTGTCAGTCATCAGCGATGTCTGTCTATTGGACAACGGGAAACTGTCTTTGTTCTTTGCATAAAAGCATTGCTATGGATGAAAACAGATCCGACAATATATCTTCAGATGGTCTAGCAATATTGCAGCAAACGGATGCGAAAACTTGTCCTTCAGAACATGTTAACAGAAATAAACTGTGAATATCTATCAAATACAAATGTACGATATGGAAAAGATTTGTATTGGAGTTATTTGAGACCATTTGCGAATCGTGTGTCGCCATTATCGCGGAGCGATATCCGATTCTTTACCGTATACTCTTCGGTCTTCGTCCGTCGAAGAACAGACTCGAGAAATCTGATAATTTACAGGCTTTTCATACTACTTCTGAATCATATATTGTCCGAGCTTTCAAAAGATACAGATATGAATAACTTCCGTATCATCCAAGAGATGTTGCAGATCTGTAATTTTGAACAAGTAGGACAGCACATGACTCGCAAATGGCGGGTTACGTTGGGGTTACGTCGGTAGAGTTTACCTGATTGGCTGACGACATCATGTGGTGTTGATTTCGGAGAATTCCCTCTTCTAGTTGCGGAAAATAGACTGAAAATGGATACGCACGATTCCAGGGTCCGAACCAGATGGTTACAGGTCCGAACCAGATGGTTACAGGTCCGAACCAGATGGTTACAGGTCCGAACCAGATGGTTACAGGTCCGAACCAGATGGTTACAGGTCCGAACCAGATGGTTACAGGTCCGAACCAGATGGTTACAGGTCCGAACCAGATGGTTACAGGTTGATTCGAGAAACGTTATTCTCGTTATCTTGACAAGTGCATGCATGGTTAAATAACATTAACAAGGAAAGTGTAAAATTAGTATTATATGTTCAGCGTAAGAGTATTTATTATACTGATAAATGTGTTGAAACATAATAATGTTAAGATCACCGAAGTGCTTTCTGACTTCTCTCTAAAATAATTAGATTGAAAATTCAGTCTATCAGTTTGGAATTAGTTATTCGATTGAATATTTCATCTATTTAATTGAAAATTTCAATCCAGTAGATTGAATTTTCTATCTACAACAGATTCGTTTTATCGTTTTTAATCTATTAGATTGAATATTTTCAGTCGAATAGATTGGTCACTAATTTCAATCTGATAGATTGGATTTCAATCTAATTATTTTAGAGTTGGCGATGCTCATATTTCATGGCAACAATTTATCGTCATCGCGGAAATACTTTGATGAAATTCGATACGGCCTCCCGTATCAACATGCAATTTGGTCTAGGTGTTTATAGATAAAATTTGATATCGAAAACTAAATATTTTTTTTAATTAAATTAAAATTTTAAAATAGTTGATCTAGACATGTGGGACTTAGACAGCACGTGGATTGAACTGTTTCTACCTCCATGGCCGCTGGCATTTTAAATTTACGGCAATTTTGTTATTTACTCTTGCTAATAGACGAAGTTCAAATCACGAACTATATAACATCAACAGTCAATTTTAAGCTATACATACGACTATAGCGTATATGGATCAAAGCTTCTACACAGTGGGGGATGCAAACGACGACTACCGAAACGCGGAGAATCCTGTCTAGATTTTGAAAGTAGATCCACCTTCATGAATATGGATTAGAGGACTATGCTTCAAAAATTCTCCACCACAGCGCATGCTACATTTAGATTTCCGTCTTGATTGTAACAGTCTATATAACTAAGGGTGACGTGTGTTAATTGGATCGCTCATCTTGTAAGGTGAAAATATATATGGCGCTTGTGGCAACGATCTGACTCGCGAAATATAACTGACAAAGGATCTGCTGCAAGTTGCATTGTCTGTCTTTTGTCCGGGATAGGATATTACCTTTTCATTGGGCCTTGCCGGAAATGTTTTCAGTTTACAAAACGCCACGTGTTTCACTATTAAAGAAAAGCATCAAGCGTACATGTATGCTACACAATAAATCGGATTAAATGAAATCCTAGCCCTTGTTGGCATCAATTTCAGACTGACATAGAGAGAAGATCATTTCGGGTCATCATCTTAATAAACTTTTTATGAACTTGAAATTTGAATTTTTAGTTTAATCTTACATGCAATTTTAAATTCGAATTGATATCGGCATTTAAAATTTGAATTTTAAAGTTTAAATTGGAAATTTGACCCTTGAAATTTGAATTTGAAACCTTAAGTTTATAAAAGTTCATTTTATAAATACTGTAGAATTTCAATTTAACATTCCAATTTAAAATTAAATTTAAACTTTAATAAAAAAAAATCGCATGAGAAATATATCAGCCCGAAAGCCTGGAATTATATTTACAACGCTCGAAATACTCAGGTGGAGTAGGTGGGGGAGGGGGCACATAAGTAAGCACCCAAACCAAACCACCCATCGCCTGGCAATGCCAAACGAGAGAAGTACAATTAACAATACAGACATTCGTAGGAATTATAATTTTCCTTTCAGAGAAATAGAACACCAGACAACTTCCCGTTCATCGGACCTTAATATCAGACACGCAATTGTTTACAGTTCCATAGTAACAGATTGTGACATGTGTAAGAGGCTCACGCGTAATGATACTGCTCTTTTTTGCGACGCACAGACACTTCTGGTCTACATTGTTTCATTCACAAATCGGTTATAGCAAAGAGAGGTGTGCAAAGGTACTCTTGAAGCAAAGTGGTGTAGATTTAGACACTATTTGACAACAAAATGGTAGACGTCACCTGTCCTTCGTATTGGAAATGATGGGAGGTAACCAGCCTAATATGTCACTGTCAACCAGTACAGTGAATGACGGTTTGCCATGCGGTCTCTCCGTGCGATACGCTGATTACTAAATACGGTACAACATGAATTCCCAGCAGCAAATTTATACACATTAGCACAATTTTACGTAATCCTATTATCAGGGATTGTTAATAGCTATATGAGGTACCAAGAGGGATTCTGTACGATATTATCTGCGAACCTCTCTACATTAATGAGTGTTAACAGCATACCTTCCATTCGTTCTATATCACGTCCGTTGACTTATTTTACAATTGGATTAATAACAGACCCAGAAACCGATTCTCCGTCTTTAATCAACGAGAATCTGTTTCCAGATATGTTTTTAATCCGATTGCTTATTTTGTTACTAGCTGAAGAAGATAAAGGCACAATCAGCGAAACATCAAGAAGTAGAAAATTTACCTCACATCTGATCTTAGAACTATTTTCCTCCGACTTGATATAGACCGGATGCGCATGCGCGCCGCGTTGGCCTTTCGTTAAAAGCTTTGTCATACGTCAGCCAGCTTGGCCTCGAAAACGCTTTTTACCATTCTCCAAGCAGGGTTGTTCCGGCGAATTCGGCGCGGAGAGCAGCTCAAAACTGACGAATTTACCCGAAGGTTTTTTGCAAATTATACCTGAATTAGGGAGTGAGTGAGTGAGTGAGTGAGTGAGTGAGTGGGTAGGATTTAATGTCGTTTTCAACATTTTTACGACGGTGCCTACATGTGCCAGAGGACGAGAGTGTCCACAGTTTTTATTATCCTGGACACTGATCAGCCCAGCCAGTACAGCACCCGGTCACCCATCCAAGTACAGACCGAGCTCAACGAATTATTAGGCAGCACTAAGTCTAAATGAACCCATGACTAATTATCAAGAACTAATCCAACGGTATTTTCTTTTTTTAAACAAAAATAAACACTGTTTTAAATAGAAATCAAAAGATCACACTCATCAGTAGCATGGTGATATCAAATATCTTTATATTGATTACGCTTGATAAAGAAGATTTGACTTGTAATGGTACCTTCGACAGATTATATTGTGGGCCAGGTGTACATAAGCGACATCTAGCGGTGATTAATAAACAAGAATAGGGGGGATTACTCCTGCTGACTGCAATCAGAGGCTGTTACACGGACAGTTTGGGAGCAACCTGTAACCATTTCGGTCATCTATACGCGGTAAGACTGACCCTGGGATCGTGTGTATCCATTTTCAGCCTACTTTCGGCAACTGCAAGGGGGGATTTCCAGAAATCAATACCACGCGACTTCGTCAGCCAATCAGCTAAAGTCTACGGACGTAACCCCAACGTAACTCGCCATTTTCGAGTCATGTGATGACCTACTTGTTCAAAATTACCGATCTACCACACCTCTTGGATGATACGAAAGTTATTCATTCCTATATATTTTGTAAGCCCAGGCAATATCTGTTTCCGAAGTGGTGTGAAAACCTGTAATTTATCAGATTTCTCGAGTCTGCTCTCCGCCGGATGAAGGCCGAACAGAATCCGGTAAAACACCGGATATCGCTCCGCGATAATGGAGACACACGATTCGCAAGCCATCTTATGGATGGCGAAGTGTACGCAAATGAGTTTGGGAGGTTACAAACTCTGACGATGAGAGAATGCATATACTCAGCGTCATGTTTTATTGACATATCTGACCTACTTTCCTATCATCGTGCAGTAATCATGCTTACGTGAAGCGGAACAGTACGCTCATATACTTGACTCGTGCATGGGGACGACCCAATTATATGTTATGGCATATCACTAGTTTGATAGATTCCTTGTAAACCTATTTTCCTAATTTCCCCAGCAGACCTTTATAATAAAATAACGACTTCGTACACTATAGTATACTTTTCTCTCCATTTTTAAAAGGATTAAAAGGAAATGGTATTCGTCATTGTTCTTACGCTTTTGTCACACCATGTCTCAGCTTCAATCTTTACCTTATGAGATGATGTTCTGAGTCTCGATAATGCTGTTCGATGATATACTGGGACATTTCTGATTTTGATAAATAATTTTCGTAAAAGTTGTAAAGGCCTATAGACTTGGTTAATGTAAATTTGTACGTCATTCTCCTAAATAAATGTCAGTTGACCTCATTTCAAAATCGGATACTGGAAAATTACGGTAGTGTGCTGTAATAAATTAATAGAACGTTGAATTGCATCTTGTGCTATTTCGGGGATCTGCGTTGAATTTTGTTGTTGTTGAGATTTGCCATTCCCCCTCACCCACCCCCGCCAGCCCCTAGATCAAAATTTTCCATTAAGTTGGCGTACTCCGTCTTTATCCATGCATTACGTGGGATATTTGCATCTGCTTACAGCGTCGGTTGTCACAGTGTTTGAGGAGGAACGCTCTCTGCGAGGAGAGAGAGTTTTTAATTGAATCTCTCGAGAGCGACGAGAACAAGATAAAATGGAAAAGAAAAACGCCTTCAAGAAGTTATAATGAGATGACTCATAGAAAATCATACATCGTACTAAATGCCCGGAATATAGCCACCGCGTTCTCGGAATGGAGATTAACAAACGGACGACCGATTTGACCGCGTCATGTCCTGTCCACGTGATCAATCCATTTTGTCCACATCATGGACTGGCATCTTCTCATGCAGAGGAAATCCGAAACGAGATAAAGGCAGATAGGCGGAAAATACCGACCCTTTCCGAATAGCAAGTAATTTGATATGCCTTGTCAATTACAAAACCACATGACTCATTACGTAATAAATCACTCGGTCTCCTAGCAACGATGACGTGCGGCACAGTCCGGAGTGATACCCCGTGATCCTCATTGATCTAGAATTTCCTTCGCTCATGTCAGTAACACGTTTTCAGGCTAGTCATAATGGTCCCACTTCAGTGTTGCCAAAATCCATTTGTTCAGAATATCTCTACCGGGATTTAAGGATTACTTAAATTTCATATTTTATTTATCGAAACTCGAACACATTAAGCCCAAAACCTAAACTGAATTCGTGCAAACTAGATACACTGAAAGAATAGTAATCCTCTGTTTGACCGATTGGCTTAAAATATTCAGTTAATTTTTTCAGGCAAGGCGTTCCTGCATCTGGAAATCCTTCTATAAAACAAAGATTCAATATGTATTCCGCGACAGAAACAATTTCAGCAAATGAAAGTATATTTATAGTAGCAATAATATTGTTATTTCATGGTCTACATTGAAATTGTACAATTCCAATTATATCGACATACAATATACCTCTAATAATCCAAACCCTCTATCAAAATCCAATCACCCCCAATTTTGGGGACAAAATTCATTAGGTTGTACTAAGAAATTGGATCATCCTATAAACACATTGAAATAATGACGAAATATATTGGATTATATGCATGATTTTGGACCATTTTATCAACTTCCTGTTCTAATAAATTTGATCAACCGTGATATTGAAAATTTCACTTCCGGCGATTGAATTATTAGATGGATTAACGTAGGCCTACTACCATTTCTAGATCTGTAGAATTTTTTTTAGCAAATCGGCGATATATGTGTTCCCTGGATCAAGTAAATATATAACAAGCAGGAATGAAATCGAACTCTGATTCAGCCCATGTCGAAAAGGTTAAGGCGAAGTTTCAGTCCCATGAAGTACGGTTGGCGTGCTAAAATAAAAAAATACATATGAAGAAAAATGTTTGACTGGCATAAAGTAAAACATTTTGTTGTAAATACTTCGAGTAATTTTCAGGCAATGTGTCAGAAGATTCTCGAATAATAAGGCCGTGAAGTGGATTCGTGTAAAAAACACAGATTTCAAGAGGAAAACATATTCATATGAAGACTGACAGATGACCGACAAATGACCGAAACCACAGCTGTATTTTGTATAAAACTTCATATCGGCGATTTTACAAGAATTCACTATCTCACGACCGTGATATTCGATAATCATGGGACTCAATGCCTTAAAATTATTCTGAGAATACAACCAGATGTTGTATGTTATGTCAGTCAAACAATTTCTGTCATAGATAATATTACCTTTTTGGCACTCCAATCTTGCTGCGGTCGAATTTACGACTGGACGTATACGACATCCTTAAGGGAGTAGATCACGTTGCCTATATGGAGCATGAGGATTGTTTAAATCATTCGAAACAGACTGAATATCCTATTATCAGTGTACTGATATCTTAATATAGGGTAAAGATAAACAAAAATATTGATACATGTATCTAGCAAAACAGAAACATTTACTCGTATCACCAGTCGCTCCGAAGTGAAATAGATTTGACCAATATTTGGGCTAGTCAGATATATCTGTCGGACGGCACAGAATGTTAGGTGGACGGTGTTAGGTGGGTGCTTGGGATACCCTCGAAAGTTGTTCCGAATTCACTGCTTGTCAAAAGACAACTTTGTAAATGCTTTGGAGATGGAGCCCAATAATATTTCCATCTCCAGTCCAATCCCCCGCACCTCAACCCTACAACTGCTATTTGAAAAAAGTATGGAGAACCCCCTTTTTATTTCATATTTCACCAAGAGTGTATAAATTTCATATTATATGGTAATTTAAAGAAACCTTGACTGGAAATTTGAGAAAAATGAGGTTTAAACCTGAAAATAGTGCTATTTCCCCATTAATTCAGTGTTATAGCCATCCGCTGGACAATTCCAAGCATCATTCAATATTTTGTAAATAACCATGTTTATCCCAACTTTTGATTCCATAAAATGTTTAATCATATCACTGATGAACCATCACTGAACTTTTAATCGAATTCGAACTTTGAAAGTTCGAACGTGTTGTACTGCCTTAAACAAATAATTCCATAAACTGTTGCTGGGCGAATCACTGACATTTCTCCTCTGAAAGCAGGTTGATATATCAAGTTTTATAGCTCATTTGAACAGAATAAGCATATATAATTAACTCCCAAGCCGCTGGTCATCCCGACGTTCATCTGATTATAATAAGATGGAAGACACCATAGAGACTGTTTATTAGCGCGGGGTTCTAAAGGGGGAAACTATAAGCTGGTTGGAAGAAACCTCCACATCATGCACTATGAGCGATATTTCTAAGGTAAACTCGTATTGTCCTGGAATATCAACAGAATAATAAATGTTGTTCTAAATAAATAATTTTGAGAGGAAGAATAACCAGACGTCATCCTGGACAGGAAGCACGTTGGCCCGATTCTCACAGGCGACTCGAAATTGTTCGATATACATTTTTTGTGTGATTAGGTTAAAACCCCATTCTAATTTGTCATTTCTAAATATTGTTTGCCGATTCTTGCGGGAGAACGTCTTTGCGGTTATTGTTTTTTGTTCCTTTTTGCGATTACTTCTCCGTTATTTACGGTTTTATTAGCGATTATTTGTGGTGTTTGTGCAGTTCCAAGTATATATTCACACTGCTTAAATATACAAGAAAACTTATTGATGCAGATGCATCAATGCCGGCGGAAACGTTTGTAGCTTATAATCTGCGTATTACAAGCCGATTACGTGTGCAACTGGCGAATACAGGTCACGATGCACCATTATGGTTAAAAAACGTCGATTTGTTTGCTTTCATTAAAGGTTTGACTAATGTAGTTCGCGCAAGGACCCATCTGGAAAGTGTGGGGTTAGCCGAAAGTTAAGTGCTTGCTGGCAAAATGTGCACATGAACCGCATGTCGAACTAGGACTTTGAAAGTAATGTTCCCTGGTTGACGTATTAAGTCAGTTCACATTATATGGGACCCATCATCAAGCCACTATTTCTTTAGTGATGTGTGTCATTGTGGCATTATATGGGACCCATCATCAAGCCACTATTTCTTTATTGATGTGTGTCATTGTAAATTAAGCCTAGATCGACTTTCTCTACACATCAATCCGATCCGCGTCTTTTACTGTTTCGAGTTTTTAGTAACTCGCAGTTCTATCTCAAACATTTTGCTGCAGACGTACAGGTGAATAACTTGATCATGTATGGTCATCGATTTGGTCTCTCAGCCATAATAAAATAGTACTAAAGGGCATTTATTCGATGAATTCGTAATAACAGAATTAATATGCATAATTTATTCCAGCCAGTTGTGAATATTTATTCCGTAGGCAAAGAGTTCATAGATGAACTGTCAGCAGCATCGTTAATATATCAATTTATTATCATATACAACAAAGTATATAAACTACAAACTTGGTTATGCTGATTGTAAGTTTACTTGACACTCCATGTTAAGTTGTAATACTGTGATAATTGTATATTTGTTTAAAAGGTGTTTCGAACAGTTATCCATGTATTTTCCCCCATATATCACAGAGAGTGGTTTGGGTGTAAATGAATGGATTGAATTGAAATTGTATTGTGCAATAAATTAAATTATTATTATTCCCATCCAAATCTCTGTTTTTTCCACTGCATTCGCAGAGTATAATATTGGGAATTTCATTTGAATTTTCTAACTTGATATGTAATAGGTAAAGCCAGAAGAGGAGGCAGATTTTCTATCTGCGTTCGCTTCTAGGCTTTGCCTATTTCATATTATTAATGTGTTAACCACGAACGGGTGATACAATTCTGTCATTTTGCGATATGAAACTGGTTGAATCACTCCACGGCACATCTGTAAAGTATGGCTCGAGAAAACACCTGTCACTCGTCCAATATCAAGATGGCCGCTCCCATGTTTTCCGAATTCAGATATCCGGCGGCGCTGCGCCGCCGGAAATTAACACGCGATTTATTTTATATATTCGTCTTCGTGCACGTTTATCAGAAACTAATTTGCTTAACACACATACACGCAGTAATTTTGACACATTTATATTGGTTTGTCCTATTCCAGAAATATATTCTTTGGTGTACCTGATCAATTAACATTACAGTATTATATTAAGGGGAATCGGAACATTGGACAATTTGGTTAAACGTCTAACTTTCAAATCTGTAGTAAAGTTCATCCCCAATTAAAGGAATAAACCATAGCTTTTTGTGTTGCCATGTAAATGTGTAATTGGAAGCGTGAAAAATATCACATTCGTAGTTAAATCTATACGAAGCAGTTTACCAGTGAAATAAACTACAAAATAAAATGCAAAATATATATAAAGATCCCCAAATTCTTCGTTGAGGTCTGACCAGCCGTTGAACACCATTGGATTATCAAATAATACATGTGTTGCGTTCGAAGTCCAAATATCCATGCAGCTACCATTTATGAACACATGTTCAACAAAAAGAGGTCATATTGATCTCTGCCTGCATGTTGCGTGGAACTACTTTTCTCTGCGCCAGCTAAGTTAATGTCATATTGATCTCTGCCTGCGTGGAACTACTTTTCTCTGTGCCAGCTTAGTTAAAGGTGCAGTGATACATCATTTTTCTATCTCATTCTGACTATACGAAAGCTACATTTGTCGTGCTTGAAAACCAGACATTAGACAGGACCAAAAGCCAACTTTGGTGTTTTATTGGTATTCTACATTCTAAGGAACATTAATTGATGGTGGGTACAAAATTTAATCTTGTCTTTGGGGCTGAAATTTACAACATACTTGAAGGTTGGAAGTTGCAGGCGTAATATTTCCCTAGTCAAGTATTTGCTGATGATTTTTTTAAATGTAATCATTGTCGTGCGGGAATATCCTGACATAAAATAGTTATAGATGTATAAATGTATATCTGCCCGTTTATTTGGCTATAAACGGACTGGTTATTTTTCTCAAGCCAGCATGTATACATAGAGTACACATTTTTGACTGGCCCATAAAATAAATTGCAACAATCCAAATGCATGGTCAAAATATCTCATTTTTTGGATATGCTCTCTTTTCAAGTACAATATAAGACTGTTATTTACCAAGTGGTCTGAACCGGCATGGGTTCGAGCCCAGCTATAGTCCATGTGTGAAAGTTTGTCAGTTACTTGCCGAAGGGCGGTGGTTCTCTCCGGGTACTCCGGCTTCCTTCACCAACCAAACTGACTGTCACCATATGAGTGAAACAAACTTGAGTGTGACATTAAGCCAAATTTCCTCCCTCCCGCCCTGTTATTTACCATCAGCTTTTTTTGCGTCTGAAAGGTAACGAAACCATGTGCAAGAAGTATGATATCCAGCGAGATATGTTTGTCGACTGTAAAGAGCTCTTGGTTGTTTGATCGAATAATGCATGTGCAGCTTAATAAATCCAAGGTCCAATATTGGAAATACATTTGAACTGGAAATATATGTCAGCATCTTTTTTTTTCTGGATGCCAGTATAAGGTAGAACCAACTTTAATTGTTTATTTTTTTTGTATTTTTTTTTTGCATCTTGTCGAAAATATATCTGTGCATATTTTCCGGTGATAATTTATTTGCCTGTATATCCTGTCGCTTGCATATTTGTCTCGTCAAACTGGAAAGATATTTTTCAGTATCTTGCCGACATATATTTGTCCGTATTTTGTCAGGAATATATTTGAACATGATTCGCCGATACTTTAACCCACACAAAAGTGGACGTCACTTATGTCTCATATTTTACTAGTCACATATATGTCAGAATAAATATTATGATAATTCAATCTTTTATTTCGTGCAACACTTGGCTTTGTCCGTACAGTTCTAGCGGTCATGTTCATGGTATAAATTACCAGTATAATCAAAATTTCTCAAAAATATCAAAAAATAAATACGTAACTGCAAACATCAAATTCATCTTCTCATTTTAATTTCTATTTTGAAATGTGAAATGACAAATGCTAAACCTTTATCTTTTATAATTTCAATGTCATATTCAACGCCGTTATTTGTCAATTGTTTTATCATCAACTCGTATATACAATATCGCGAATATTTATATCATTAAATATCAGCTTGCATGAGTTCCATTTGGAAAGTTTCATTTTGAAAACAAATTCAGCAAGTTTATGATATGATTCACCACTGTTGACACGTTATATTGTTTTCAAACAAGCGTGTGTTGAAATATAGGCCTATACGGTATAATTCATTATGTTTATATATTCAGTCTTCGTGCCTTAAATTCTTTCGCCACACAGAAAAAAAAAATCCAGTGAAATTGTATTTGCAAAACAAAACAAAAACTCGAACACAATTCAGCGATCGTCGAAAATGTTTAGTTTCGCACAATGATGTTTTTCGAATTTATTGTACAGTTATTGAAAGTTGGCGCTTGGCGAATAATGGCGATGGTTGAGGAAATGTCAATAACGTGGGCGGGGCGGGGCGGAGATGTCACAAATCAACGTCACAAAACAGCTGATCTTTGGTCAAAATCAAGATCGTTCTTCCTGCACTCGCATTCTGGATGCGCGTACCGAAGATACTTCATTCTACCAAACCTCATGTGTTTTACCAAATGACATATCACATATAACGAAGGAAGCCCGGTGCCATCTATAATTTCAATAGACGGTACTTTATTTAAGCGGTTCGATCGGTGGTTCGGTGTGGATAGTTTGATGTCATATGGCTTTCTTCACGTGAATAGTCTTGAAATTTATTGGTAATTATTAACATTGGTTTTTCGTCAATATGAACATTAAACACGTTTTAGCATACCCCTACAGCTGCCGTAGTGTGGACTCGTCCAATGCGTGTACATTTCGGGCACGCGACTTGCAGATGTCGTCTGCTTCGATCAATTCATGGATCACCGCAGTTTTTTGTCAGGTATAGGGGTGCTAATTATATGAGAAATATATTCCTTTGCACGAAACATCTCTACAATATATACTAGAATAGATTTTAATTCATCGTTCACTATGGGATACCGGTAAGTGAAGAAAGATGTCACAATTTCTGCGGGAGGTGGTTTGGGAAGCACATTTGCTGCAAGTGCGCCCGTCGTGACCATGAAGGCCTCTGTCGCAACCGTGTGGCCCATTTGCAGTTTCTCGCCGTCACTGACTCGCTGGTAATTTGCTTGTGTCGACACAGAACTGTGTCCCGTGACAGCTATAATTCGAGATGACGAATAGTTGTCAACATTATCTGACACATTATTTGACCTAAATTTGTGACAAGGTTTCCAACCTTCACAAGAGCTAAACTGCACCAATTTCGTGAGTAAACAGAAATATATAAATATGCCTTTGTGACTCAACTGTAATTTGTATTACAATTGTTATGTAATAGTCCCAGAAAATAGCCCTACTGGATCTGGATTTCCAGTAAATAGAGACTGTGCTATAACCGAACATTCATGCTAAAAGACTGATCACTGATTTTCTCAGGGCAGTCCCAAGACAGGAATTTAGTAGCAAACATGTAGAAAGTTGTAGGTAATAAATCCTACATGGGTTTATCAGAGATTTTGTAATGACCAAAATTTCCGAGCTGATTTGAAATATAGACCCTCTATCATTGAAAACCGATTAAAATTCTTAAATTAAAATTTTCATGCACATTTTATATAATAATGGTGAGTCCATATCGCATATATTCACATTCTACGATTCCTCATTTCAACAAGTCAAACTAAAACAGAAACTTCGCATGACAATAATGCTCTGCTGTCAAAGTCAACCATTTTGTGAACTTTATTATGGCATGTGCATGAGTTTACAACTGCCCGTCTTGTTTTGCTGCGTCTAAATATTAATGACTGAGTATACCTCCGCGCTAGTCTTTCGACCGAATATTCATCAATCATCATAATCATTACTCCGCCTGATTCTCTTTCGATTAGGTTTTCAGAGTCGTGGGGGCGAGTTTGTTTGATTTCTTCGTATTGCTCGCTTTTCAACAACTTCATCTCCGTGTGAGACGCGGAACCTTTCTTGCGCGATTCAGTGATTGTTTTAGCAGATGACGTATATTAAACGAAGTAGGGTGAGGAAGATGACTTGGGGGTCCAAGCATAATGTAAAAGGTCACCTAAGTAGGTCAAATTTTCATCAAAAGCATGTCAGCTCAGAACTAGCTGGTAACAGTCCCCTGATGCATGTTCATGCCAAAATTCAAGGTTCTAATGCCAACGGTTCTCCTTATTTTGCCGACGAAAGGATTCGGATGGATTCACTCACTCACTCGCTCACTCATTACCGGAATTTGCAAATGAGAGCCTACTTCGTAGGAACAAACGATGATTTCTCCCAATTGTACTGCTCGAGGTTGTTAGGGGCACTGCTGTGCGTTGCTATAGGAACAGCTGTGCGTGAGCACTTGCTGACGGAGTAAAACGAGATATACTCGACCAGCAATGCCCATATTTCCAGTAGTTGATAAATAAAATATCACACATCAGGTCGGTCAGCCAATCAAATGTCTTAAATTTCTGTGAGATAGTAATTGTACCTCTGCAACTTGCCGTCAGTATATTTCTCCCAGCTTGGATTCATATATAATGAGTCCAACGTCCCAAACTGGACAATATTTGTCGGTATTTTTTCAGACAAGTATTCCTCCGCACCTTGTCGGAAATATATTGGCGAAGTATTCGCCTGTACCTTAAGTACATGTGTCAGTATTCTGCAATGCATTTGTATTTGTCGGAAATATATTTGCGTGGGAGTAGGCTAATTTATTTCCCATTAATTTATTTGCATGCCCATCAATTGTAAATACTTCGCCGATAGATTCGGTATTGCGTTCCATTTGTCCCATCAAACTGAAAATATATTTGCTAGTATCTTTCCAGACACATTTTTGCCTACCATGTTGGAAATATATTTGTACATACTTCGCCGATAATTTCTTATCTGCATACCTTGCCGATAGTATATTTGTCACATCAAAGCGGGAACTTATCTCACTGTATACCTTGTCGATTGTATATTCTGATACCATCGAACCGAAAATATATCTCTGAGCATCTTTTCAGACATATATTTGTCCGTAGCTTCTGGGATATAATTTATTTGTGTGTAGGATATCTTGTTGATATTGTATTTGGGCCATCAAGCCGGAAAAATATTGTTCAAACTCTGCCTGCTTCGCCGTTAATTTATGTGCATGTATATTAGTCCCACTGATCGAACTGGAATTCGAATATACTTGTCCGTATTTTGTCGGAAATATGTTTGTACATACACTTGTATTCTGCATGTATATATATGTTGTTTACCTTGCCGATAGTATATTTGCTTTATCAAATCGGAAATGTATTTGTCTGCATTCCTTGCCGATAGTATATTTGCCTCATGAATCCGGAAAAAGTATTTACCTGAATACCTTGCCGATAAAGTATTTGCCATATCAAACTTGAAATGTATTTGCCTATAGAATATTTGCCTCATCAAACCGGAAATGTATTTGCCTGTATACCTTGCCGATAGTATATTTGCCTAATCAAACGGGAAATGTAGTTGCCAGTATAAATTGCCGATATAATATTTGCCTCATCAAACCGGAAATGTATTTGCCTGCATATACCTTGCCGATAATATATTTGTCTCATGAATTCGGAAATGTATTTGTCTGAATACCTTGCCGAAAGTGTATTTGCCTCATCGAACCAGAAATGTATTTGCCAGTATATCTTCTCGATAGAATATTTGCTTCATCAACTCGGAAATGTATTTGCATGTTTATCGTGCCGATAGTGTATTTGCCTCATCAAACCGGAAATGTATTTGCCAGTGTATCTTGCCGATATCATGTTTGCCTCATCAAACCGGAAATGTACTTGACTGTATACCTTGCCGATAGTATATTTGCGTCATCAAACATAACCGATAGTATATTTGACTCATCAAACCAGAAATGTATTTGCCTGTATTCCTTCTCGATGGTATATATTTCGCATCAATCTGCATGGAAAGATAACTTTCCACCCCTGGGCAGCGTATGGCGATCAAGAAGTGAGCCGGCTCCGAAATAGTGCCTTTGGTAATCGAGCGATCCGATCGCATTTTATTGTGAAATGAAGTTAATTTTAACCAAACGAACATAATTCATTCAAATTATAGAAAACTATTTCTATGTTTAGTTGAATAATAGCAATCTATCCCCAGAACTCAGCAACTGGGCTAATTTCCGCCAATACGGAAATAGACGAATGCGAGATTGGTTCGACCGAAAATTAATTGTACGCATGATAGATAAGATTCTTTATTGTACTGAGCATCCCATTTGGGACAGAGTACAAAACACATAAAAAGTAGAATAAATAAGAAAGTAAACAAACAGGTGCGACGTTTCCGTTCCCGCTCCCAGAAATCCACTAGGCCTGGAGGTCACTTTCGCAGCTAATATGAGTTCTGGGGCTAAATTGCTTTGCCCGTACTTTAGCTGGAAAGATATTGATCAAAATCGCTTGTTTGAAATACATACAATATACGTCGATTTGTCGATATATTTGTCCGTACCTTTAGCACTAATGAAATCCGTATAACTTTCTGGAAATATATTTTCTCACAAAACCAATGTGACACACCTTTCTGCTGCAAAGCTACACTACGCACACCCTCACATAAATCATCATGCCCGATGTCATTTATCGGATTTTTATCACACCTATTTTTATATGGGTTTTAACTCGTGTGATAAGACTCAGGTAAATGACTACTCGTATAGTGATAACCTACATTTATCCATACTTGATACTTTCTCCATATAGAAAAATGTTTGAAATATACACCTAAACCTATATCTTGCCATGCAAAAATATATATTCAAGAGAGGAGAGTTTCGTATTGTGATACGAGCGTTGATGATTTGTCATAAATATATAGCATTTTATTGTATATGCAGAATCACAAATAATATATTGATCGCGGGTGGTGGGTGGGTTCAGGTTCCTGTTGCTTCAATGCATTTTGGGGAGATGCAACTGGAACTTGATAATGTGATGTCTAGCACTGTAATATCACCTGTCTTTATTGCACCATGTAAGCGTCCTGTCTGTGTTTTGTGCGCTGCCCTCAGTGTTTTGTAGGGTGGATGGAGGGTGTCTGGTTCCATGCTGCTTCAAAGATTTCTTCTTTGAAGTAGCAGGAACACAACTGAGCTGGGTGGTGCTTAGTCGTGATATAGCTGAAATATTGTTGAAAGCGACGTTAAATTCTATTCACTCACTCACCCATCAGAATATATTTGTTTCTCTTCCTGTTGTGGTATATGATTGCAGATCCGTAATCGAAAGAGGCTCACGTAATCCCTTCGACCCTGCATGTATACAGCTAGAATACGGAAAATTATTTTTTTAATTTTGAATTCTACATTTTGAATTCTACACTGCGAAAAGTTTTAGCAGCATAATTTTGTTGAAAATAACACAACTTGTCTAAAACGTTGAAAATAATTTCAAAACAAAATATTTGCATTGAAGCCAGCTGATAATACCACTGAAATTGTGTTAAGAACAACAAAATATTTTTCGCAGTGTAATTTTTTAGAAACAATTTTTTTTTTACTTAATTATTTGGTTAGCTTAATTTAATTATTGGAGCCCTATAAATAATATACGATAATCCTAAATCCTAGCTCAATCGAAGAATAATTATTTATTTGTTTGTATATATACACATCTGCTATTGGTTTTCCCTTGTAATCAGTAGAAAATTCGGGCTTGTGGAAGGAAATTAGATCATGCAGGCCCATATAATTTGGACATATTATGTTGCATAACTATAAGAAAGTCCTGTGAAATACAAATCTAGTCGGAAAAATACAACTGCTGGAATATCCCTGAAAAAGTTAGAATTAATATTTGCTTCATGTTTGACTCATTGCATGGTATGACAACTTTGGGCTTATAGAAATTATTAAAGTTTGAATGATTATTCAGTAAAATCTTGCCACGTGGAATATAATTCTATTTTCAAGATTTTGTGTCTACAAGGACGATTTTATATTCTGAACCATAATTGATATAGTATACGGACTCTGTATCCGAGTTCTGAATTCACTGATCGGGTAATACATGAAACAAATAATTTTCAGAAGAAACATATGCAC
Organism: Hanleya hanleyi; assembly: GCA_036873755.1. Lineage (NCBI taxonomy): Eukaryota > Metazoa > Mollusca > Polyplacophora > Lepidopleurida > Hanleyidae > Hanleya > Hanleya hanleyi. The sequence goes on along the minus strand of JAVTVY010041602.1, from coordinate 1,168 downwards.
TTGGATTTCAAATGGGTCTATCGCATCTGATTATTTCCTTTTTCTTGCGTTCTTGAAAGTTTTCTTTTCTGTTTTCTATTATTCAGATGAAATCACGTTGCAATCACATAAAATGATATAGGCACTTCTCGTTAAAATAGGCAGATATAAATGCAGATCGCACAGATGTTGTAATAATGGTTTGATACCGACATGCAGGCTCAAAAGTTGCAATATCTCAAAGTTAGCTTACAATATATAGATAGCACGCGTCAGATCCAACCTTCAACATTCAACCGTCGTCCGTAAAACAATTTCCGTGTCAATAATCAAACCACCTGTTTCGAACAGCAACAAGGACCACGTATGTTTAGATGAGCAAATGGCCCCAGAACAGGTGCAGCAGGAGTGCCAGAAATAAATATTGCATATACAGTTCATATTCAGGTGGCATGAAGTACAATATTATATTTTATACTCAGAAAATTTTCAAGGCACTGAGTCTCATCATTCTCGAATAATAGGGCCGTGAAGTAGTGCATTCGTGCAAAATCGCCAATTTTGAGGCGAAAACATCTCATATTTCTTTCCATAAACATATGAAGATAAACGATAACCAGAACTAACTTGATACATAATACTCGCTGTTTCAATACGCAGTCGTAGACCGAATTTGGTTCTGGTTATCGTTTATCTTCATATGTTTACAGAGAACAATAAGAATTGTTTTCACCTCAGAATCAACTATTTTGCATGCGAATTATATATGGAAAATAATTTAGAGTTTTTCGTCAACAGTGTCAATATTTTGTGCATAACTCAATTTTGGGAACTAAAATACACAACTAGCTTAACCCTACCTGGCCAGGTGGGGGGGGGGATTTCCTACCAAACTTTCTGCGCTATCTCCGGAACGACAAAAAATGGAGAGCTGAAACTCCTTGACTTTTCAGTTTATCATATTGGGGTCATTTTGAGCCTATTTGCATAACACCCCGTGCAGAGGATCATGGGTAAATTCAAGATGGCGGCCACGTCGTGTACCAGATGTTTTTGTCATATTTCTTCAAAATTTCTGCTTTTCCGCAATGAAGAGTGGGCAAAAACTATTTTATTTCACATCACATAAATATTTACTAATTTATCATGCAGGTTTTGCGGAGAAATTGCATTAATAACAAAATTGGAA
>JAVTVY010041601.1:0-18840 GCA_036873755.1 Hanleya hanleyi | reverse complement strand
AGCTCTAAATATATTTCTCAATAAATTTACGACTATTTACAATGAATGTTTTCCTTTGATAACAATACAGTCGACAAAAAAGAAAATTATCAAACCATGGATTACCTATGGCTTACTAAACTCAATTCATGAAAAAAACAAACGATATCGTAATTATCACCCGAAACAAAATGAATTCACACGCACACAGTACAGAATATACAGAAATATATTGAATCACATGATACGTCTAGCCAAAAGGCAATATTTTGAAGACAAATTTAACTCCAGCAATCAAGATATTAAAGGCACCTGGAAGATCCTTAACCAACTTATGAATCGGAAAAATGTTTCTAAGTCAGCGTCAACATTTAACATTAATGAAAGAGAAACATCTGATACTGACGAAATTGCAAATGAGTTCAATAAATACTTTTGCTCTGTGGCTGAAGAATTGGACTCAAAAATTCCCACCTCTGGTCCACACTTTATGGAATACATGAAAAACCGGATACCTTACACATTTAATTTTCCTATTGTTACTTCAACAGACACACAAAACATTATCAGGAACCTTAAATCGTCTGCGCCGGGCATCGATGGCATACGCACTTCACTGGTCAAGCTGGTGTCTGATTATATTTCTACCCCACTTTCATTTATAATGAACCTATCTTTTGCTTCCGGAGAAGTACCAGATGTCCTCAAAATTGCGAAGGTGACTCCAGTATTTAAATCCGGAGATAATACAATTTTTTCGAATTATAGACCTGTATCTGTTTTACCGTGTTTCAGTAAAATCCTTGAAAAAATTGAAATTGTTCAAAGCTTCAAATTCTTAGGTGTGTATTTTAACAAAAAACTGAATTGGACCTCGCACATTGATTATATTTGCAAGAAGGTTTCAAGAAATATAGGCATAATTAACCATATTAAAACATCAGTCAATAAGACGACTCTTTATATTTTATATTATTCTCTAATTCTGCCATATATATCCTACTGCAATTTGCTTTGGGGAAATACGTATCCCACGCACCTGAAACCTTTGACTATACTGCAAAAACGGGCGTTACGTGTGATAACCCTATCTTCAAAACAGGAACATACGGAACCCCTTCTTAGAAAGCTCAAAATTCTGAATTTAAACAAGTTCAACGTGTACTCTTCGCTTCTGCTTGTTCATAAATTCTTTTACTGCCCTGATCGTTTGCCTCTGAGTCTTCGCCATATCTTTACTAAGCAATCAGCAATACATCATTATCATACTAGGGGACATGGTCTTAAATTATATCGACCATTTTATCATTCCAATTTATCCTTTCATACTGTCACAATTCTGGGACCTTGCGAGTGGAATAAATTACCATCCTGCATTCAATCAATTGAATCTATATCGCTGTTCAAAACGAAGGTTAAAGAACATCTTATTAATAACTGATTCGGTTTCACGTCAATATTATGTAGCGCGTATAGGGTTATTTCTTTAAAGTGATCGTGGACCCTCAGGTAGAGAGTTTCGATCAAATGAGGGACCACTGGAAACAGTGTCGAAATGAGGCAATATATATTTGGTATGCATTAAAAATGTGTCTTTTAGTTTGACGTTTCACTTCGTCTGAGGGTTGACGTTCACAAATAATTATCAAATTGTCGTTTTTATATACACGTTTGCTATACATGGGATAGAACAAGCCTTTTGGCTTTATTCCCGCCAGTTGTAATGGAAATATATGTTTGCTCATGTTGGAAGTTATATATGGTGAATAAAAAAATCAAAAAAAATCAATGTGCTGTTGAAGTTATCAACTTTCTTGTTCTCTGTAAATAAATGCAGAGCTTTCCTTGGATAGTTTACAGATGTTGTAGAAATCGTGTGAGATGTGATAATTTCTTTATCTGTTGGTTGGAGTTGATTGAATCTTAACCTGTTTAACATCTCAGCAAATGGCAAGTCATCTTTTTGTCTCATAATTTCGGTGAGTTCAAACATTTGGAAATGTTTTTTCCATAAGTTGCTTGCTAGACCGACAGACAAATCAGAGAAGATCCATGAATCTGCTACAGGACATAACTGATAAAAGTCTCCAACAGCTATTATACTTATCCCTCCGAAATCTCGTTTTGTACCTGTTAGTTCTTGTAGTCGGTCATGCATGAAAGCGAAGAGCTTGTTACCAACCATGGAGATTTCATCGATAATGATAACAGCAAGGTCTTTGTAAGTTGTTCGAAATGTATTTAGCTCATCACTGTACATATGCTGTTGTGTTTGGAACATTTTCTTGTGGAAAGCAGAGGCTATTGTTACTCCATTTATGTTGTAAGCTGCCTTTCCTGTGAATGCTGTTCGTAAGATCTTTATAGTGTCCGGGTCATCACCATCTTTGGAATTTAGAAGTCTTGTAGGGTTTGGTAGAGAACTTGCAATACTACAGATTTACCAACGCCTGCTCCACCAGACAGGAATGCGTAAAGCGGATCAGTCTTTGTAGAAATCCATTGTATAACGTGATTGAAGAATTCTTGTTGTTTAATGTTAAGAGATCGAAGCAAAGCCCTGTATTCATCATCTGGAAGCAGTACTGAATTTGTTTCAACGGATACAGAGATACCAGGTAAATCAAGACATTGGGCAATATCTCCTGTGCCCTGGGATTGTGTCGGGGGAATAAAGTGGATAAAGTCCTCTGACTGACTGGTAGATTGCTCGGCATCTGTAGCTTGCGGTCAAACTCTGTGGTCAGGTCTTGTTCAGCTTGTTGCCTCGCTAGATCTAATTCTTCAACATGGTGTTCGTATTTTTGCAGCAGTGGTAAAATCTCTGCACTTTTATTTTGGTAATGACCTTCATATGTGTCGTATTCGCCCTTAAGATCTTTGTTTTCATCTCTTCATGGCATAAATAGAAGAAGTTTTTCTCTGTAGAAGTTCTCCGAATTTGTGTTCTTGCTGTATCTTACATATCGTATTACCTTTGGGTTCTTTCTTTTTCTGATTGAAAATTTCATCACAATATTTGTGTCACCAAACTCTGTATCACTGTCGGTCTCTACATTATTGTCAGATGCCGGTAAATGACTTTTATCATCATCATTGCATTCAACTTCAAAAGTAGGTTCCGTTTGTCTATACTTAACTTCTAACTCGGAAACATAATCAGCGAGACAGTATTTTTCGATTTGTTTTTGGTCTTTTTGCATACCTCTTGAGAAATATTGTCAGATTCAATGTCTGTCGAGTCATCTGGAAGCTGTTCCAGCTGTTCTTCATTTTTTAAGAGAAAAACTCGCTGGTCTGCAGGAGATGTATTGATGAATACTACCTCACGAGATGCTCGCGTCAGTGGCATCTGTAACACGAGATATGATGCTTCTTGGGCACTTATTGCAACAAAATTAAGGAACTGGTTTCCAATATGTCGAACCTGCCTCTTAAGATCCATGTTTCCCTCTGTTGCTTTTTTAGACGCCTGTTCTAGCATAGTACTCATACCTCGCTGTGATTTGCTGATATAGAAAACAATGTACATTGCACACGCATAGGGGTCAAGTACAAATTGTATGTCCAGGTTTGCTCTCCATGCACTAAGCACAACTTTATTGTAATAATTCACACGCATATCTGATGGTTTTCTTTTCAAAAACACCTTGGGCCCTTTGAGAGAGCTTCGTATGCATTTAATATAATATTCAGATTCTTCCATTTGCACCACATCTTTTAGAAATTGTTCGTATGACATATCACATCCGTCCTTGAACTCATTCATTCTAGCATGTATTTCTGAGTATTTTTTCCTGTATTCCTCGACATCATTTTCTAGTGGTTCTAAGACCATTGTCTTTTGAAGTGGTGGAAGGGGAAAGCCAAATCTACAGACAGATCTACCACCTTTCTTGCATGTTTTCGAATGCTTATGAATTCTCGTAGGTCTTCCTCGACATCTAGGGAACAAGTCACATATTTGTCAACATACTGAACAATGTCGTCTTCAGAATCCACATTATATTTTGGAGTATTCTCTGTCCATACTATCATGTGAGTGTGTGGCGAGCCTCGATTTTGAAATTCAATACGTTGGAATGTATCTGTAACAGTTCCAATAGGAGAGTGTTTACTTTTAAGTACAGTGTTTACAAATACCTGCACTCTGTGGTCAAAGTACCAGGACGTTGTTACAGGATCTTTTTGAACAAGTTTGACTTTGTCAGACCATGTCATATTTTCTATTTTTGGCGATACATATCGCATGCTGATAGCAAAATACGAACGTAGCGTGCAAGATCTATGGCGCTACGTTTCGTAACTTGTGTCCAATTCCGCTTAACCCGGGGCTAGGGGCCGTATGAACCCATGTACTTCAAGATCCTCATGGTACTCATATGAACAGTCAAAATCAAAGCGTGACTGAGATACATCTTTTTTTAGATGACGACTCTATAACGAATATTATGGATTAAGAATACTGATCAGCGATACGGATTTGATATTTTTGGAACAACATGATGTCTTGCCGGCATCATTGAAAACTGTTGACCGCTTCTCTCTTGCAGGAAACAAGCCTATGTTTATGTATACTGTGATTGTCTTTTTGAATTTGGTGCTAATAATGTTATATGGAAAATGGAATAGGTCTTTGGATTATGGACGCGGATATTCTCTAATGGACGACGGCTGGATTATGAATGACGGACTAGACGCTTGCAATTTATCAGAACACGGCACACCAGCTAAGACAGCTAATGTTTGAAGCAACTCTGTCCAACGATTATCAGCTGAAGATAATGACATAAACCATGTTGGGAGTCCTAATTGTTTAATTATAGCAAATACATCTTTTTTTCTTGAAGAAAGGTATGCTGGAGAATTACGAAGTGTTCTAAAAATGTAGCAACCTTCATTCAAGTTAACTATCTTGTCAACAATTTCAGGGTTTCGCGCTTCTTTTGGTGTAATTTTCTTTCCTTCACTTTTCTTCCTTCGAACAGCTAAGTTGACTTTATCAACCACTTGTTTCCTTTGTATCTTGTTCAGTTTGAAAAAGAGATTTGGAACACATGTTGCGGCTCTTCGATCAACACTTCGCATTTCCCATTTTGAAACATCACTGTACGATACAGGTACCTGCTGGTCATTGTTTTCTAATCTTTTCTGTCCACAAAATATTGTTGGAAAAGAGAGTACTTCGGCATCTTTATCATGATAAATACTAAGTGGTTTTTGTCCTTCGCCAGGTGCTAAAACTAGGCCATTGTTGGTTTTAAGATTTGTTTGGTCGATGAGTGTGTCAGAATTGCCGTGAATGCGATCATCTTCATGGATTTCGATGAATGTATCTTGGTTTTCTAACTCGTTTTCAGGATCAGTGAATGCTTCTGAATAAACAATTTCAGATTGTCTGCCATCTGCAGTGTCCGAACAACTATGTGCAAAACCGCCGCTTAAGTTTTGTGATCTTGTGAATTCTTGAACAATTTTTTTAGCACTATTAGTAGTCTCGTTAACCCAATTCTCATCAATTGCCAGACCAGAATTCTTATACAGCTGACTATTGTTCATAAGCCAGTGTAAAGCTGTGAGTCCAACAGTTGGTCGCACATATTCAGAAAACACACACGATTTGTACGAACGTCTTTTCTTCAGTTTTACAGACACTGTGAAATGTTCATCCATTTGTCTTGGTAATGCATTCAGTGTTGGCTGAATGTCAATCGGGACGTTGACTACATTGCCTTTTGTTGAATACTGCCCACCTCGTGGTAGTTCTCTTATCTGCATAAAGGGTATTCTAAGCGCTTCAAGTGGTTCTTCGAGAGGGTGCAAGTTCAACTCGGGGGGTTTATCAGGCCAGGTCATCCCACTGGCAACAGAGAGTTTTGGAATTTTACATTTCTTTAATGTGGATAAGCATGTGTGACAAATCCATTCCTTCCCATCTACAGATTTGTATCCTGTATAAAAATCTGTATATGTTTGAAATATAGGAACAGGACAACTCTCTGTTACGCTTTCTCTAAACCATGTTTGAAGACAACAGGTACATACATATTCTGGTCCTTTTTCTGTTGTTTTTTTTATAGAAAACATTGATACATCCGTCTATATCATACCCGAAACGTCTTTGTTCTTTTTCATGCTGAAAATACTCTTGGCTCTTTCGATCTTCCGATTTTCGATTTCTGTCCGAGGCTTTTTCTTCTTCTTTCAGATTGTTTCATTATTTCAATCGTGAGGAAAGTTCTATCCTGTCGCAGTTGTCTCTTTCTGGTCAAATCTGCCTTTGACTCCGCTTGTGAAAACGCTGGATTAAGTCTAGCTTTTTTCTTCAATAATCTTTCTTGTTCTAAAACCTGTGAATCTTCTCCACATTTTCGCTTACATTTCAGATCTATCACCCTGTGCTTTTCCGGTTCTTTTTCTCTGGCTGTCCTCTTACTTTGTTTTTCAATCACCAAGAAGCTTGGATCATTCCTTGCTTTCCGTTTACTTAGGACATCTATTATTCTGTGCTTTTCCGGTTCATTTTCCCTAGATTTCCGTTTACTTTGGACATCTATTACTCTGTGCTTTTCTGGTTCTTTTTTCCTGGCACTCCTCTTACTTTGTTTTTCAACCTCTAAGAAGCTTGGATCATTCCTTGCTTTCCGTTTACTTAGGACATATATTATTCTGTGCTTTTCTGGTTCTTTTTCCCTGGCTGTCCTCTTACTTTGTTTTTCAATCACTAAGAAGCTTGGATCATTCCTTGTTTTCCGTTTACTGTGCACAGTTATTATCCTGTGCTTTTCCGGATCTTTTTCCCTAGATTTTCGTTTACTTTGAACATCTATTACTCTGTGCTATTCCGGTTCATTTTCCCTAGATTTCCGTTTACTTTGGACATCTATTACTCTGTGCTTTTCTGGTTCTTTTTTCCTGGCACTCCTCTTACTTTGTTCTTCAAGCTTCAAGCTTGGATCATTCCTTGCTTTCTGTTTACTTTGGACATCTATTATTCTGTGCTTTTCTGGATATTTTTCTCTAGCACTTGTTTTGCGCCTTTTGTCGGATTCTTTCAATATTTTTTTCTTTGAACTTCTTTGTCTCATTTTCTTCATGTACGCACGCATGTACTCTCGCCGTGTACAAGATTTTATTGTTTTGTCACTTTTATCGTTAGTTGAAGATTTTTTCTTCTTTAATATTTGTCTTTTTTCTGATCTTGAAAATATAACAGAAGTCTATCTTTTGCCGTTTCTTCAGTCAATCGTGTAATCTTCTCAGAACTCTTTGATGTCTGATCAGTACAATTGTCTGAACTTATCCTCAATATCTTGAGGGGTATTTTACTTCGAAAATATCATCTGCCCGATAAGCCATTGATTGTGCTAGACGAAGACAATGTTCAGATACATCGTGTATGTCACAATAATGTAGCACAATACTTGATCCATTTGGATCAACAGAACCAGTCAAGTTTCTCGACTGAGAGTCGCTAACACAGTAAATGTTATTCTGCTTAATTACAATGAATGTACTTCCTTTGAATGTTACAATAGCAGCATCACTACTGTTTTGAAGTAAAGCAGCATGTAACGCTTCAGCCAGTGTCACAAACTGCAGTTCATCTAGGTTTTGTCTCGTATTGCCCGGTGTTCTCATTAGTGATTCTTGAAATGCAAAATTGTACATATTACCATTTGTGTATTCCACTGACCCAGGAATTTCAGTAATGGCTAGGAGATCATGATGGATTGTGCTACTTCGCTGCAAAAATTCAAACATTTCGTTTCCATTTACAAGTATCTGGTCTACATCATTTGATGTCCAAATTGTTGTTGGTTTCTCTTGACTGTATATGAGAGCTGATAGACAATTCATTACACACTGTTTACCAGCATTATCCTGAAATCTTGGATGGCTTTGGTCGAAGTGACCCTGTATTGGTACTGGCAAACTCAAAATATCTCTGTTTCCTTCGAATCTATGTTGTGAAATTATACCCGGACACGTTTCTGCTGATTCATGTTCTCCTTCAGCATCTACGACAACATCATAATGAGTGTCATGTGTTGAAACAAATGTTTTGCCTGTTTGTTTATCAACAGGAAGTTCAGGTATGTAAGGTTTGCATGGATTTGTATGTTCACTGTTTGTAACAGATCTATTCAATAGCTTGTTCATAGTTCTTGAAGTGGTTTGGTTTGTTGGTTTGTTGGTTTGTTCTTAGTTCTTGCAACTTTTGTACATAATTCTGACACCACTGCATTGCACGGTGGCAATGGCACCCTCGGTGAGGTGCAACCAGAAGGTTCCGAGTCAGTGGTGGTCGTCTGCCCTGCACCATCAATTCTACTATCCTGTGTAGCTGATGGTGGTACACTCGATGGTGTACAGACGCACGGATGCGAATCAGACCTCGGTGGGACATCCTCGTGTGGGATGGACAGACTTCCCCGAGGAGTTGTCAACCTCAGGGCATTTGAAGATTTTCCCTCCAGAAGGGATGGTTCCTCCAGACCATGGAATGACGAATCAGTCTCAGCCCTCCTCTGTCTCATCCGCGACCTCCGCTGCTCAGCCTGCCGACGTGAGGATTTGCGCTTCCCTCCCATGCTGTGAAATATATACATCCATAAAAAGTTGTTTGGCTAATGTCAAAGTATGATGGTGACAATTTGATAAATTTCATAACTGTTGTTGTGTCGTCACAACATGACACTGACATCGCAGCAAACCATGACCTCGCCCTAAATCATGTTCGGTACAGAGAATTTTTGTAAATATTACACGAATCTCCATTAAAATTTACATTCTGCTTGCCCTGATAAGTTTAATCGCGTTGCAAGTTTCATTTCTGTGAGGTTTATATATGGTAATTCCTCTAACAAAACGATTACCCTATCGGGAATCGATCACCCACGATTTTTGGAGAAAAATACGATCGGAAGTTGTAATAATTCAATCACCCCTGATTTTTAGTAGATCCTGTTTGTCAAAAAATTCATCACATATGATATGCAATGCTGATGCACACGTGTTGTCCAGGGATTCAAAGTTGTCGAGTTTTACTACTGTAAAGATGGTATGAATATATAAACATGAGATTGATCTGATGAAAACCCCTCGGCTTTCCCCAAGTGACTGAGACCCATGTTAGTGTGAAATGGGGAAGAGATAGTTCTATGTGGGATGATCAAGATATACCGGTAGTTGGTTACATTCAGGCATATAGGACAGAAATAGAAAAATGATATATCTGTAAAGGGGCATAACTCGGTAAAATATGGGCCGAGGGGAGCCACTTTCGATAGGCATCTGACTTACCACTCTGTAAAATAAGAACCGAGACGAATAAGCTGTACCGAACATGGATCTGCAGATATAACTTGTACATTCAGCTACAGATAACAAAATTGGAGATTATTACATCCGAAAGGGGCATAACTTCATAAGCTGAGGCGAGTAATCCTTTGTTGGCTTGTAGAATACAACAATATAAATAAGTTTCCAAAATACAGTAGCTATACCAAACACAGTTCTGCAGATATAGTTGGTTATATTCAGGCATATAGGACAGAAATAGAAATTAATATATCTGTAAAGGGGCAGAACTCTGTAAAATATGGGCCGAGGGAAGCCACTTTCAATAAGCATCTGACTTAGCACTAGATAAATAAGTGTAGAAAATTTGGTGGTTGTAGCGGTTTTGCCTAAAATGCGTTAACGGACGTACGAACATACGGACGGACGGACGTACATGGCAGCGACAATACCCCGAGGCCAAAATGGCTGAGGGGTAAAAAAACTAGAGCCTCAGACACTGGAACGGGGCTATTTAAATGTAAAATAGGCTGTTGGAATAATTCCACTAACCCTTTGATGTTCCATCCCATGGCCTTGTAGTCTCACACACTCCTCTCAACAAGGATCTCTAGTGCATTAGTGTAATTGCACACATATATATATTAAAAAAAAAAAACTGTGACCGCTGGGACAGACATTTATTATGAAACGAGCCTGATGAAATGATAAAATAATGTCTTCACTGCATGTTACCAATATTTGTAAAAATTTTCACTTTTTTTCAGATAATAGAAAGCATATCCTTCAGCAGTAAATAACAATACGAAGCTGCGCATCTGAAAACCCCTCGACTCTGGGTACATTCATAATGTATTCAATTTGAACCAAGATGTCAGGAACACCAAGCAGTCAAGTCACAAATATACAGATTATCAAAACTTTTGCAATTAGGAATGACCCCCAAGGTTTCCGTCCAATCAGAGAAACTGGTATTCATTACATAAGTTTCTTGATGCATCAATGATGTATACCAAATTTTACATCGAGCATTTGAACGGTATCAGAAATAGAGATCATTAATGATTTCGCATAAATTAAAGATGGCCGCTCATCCTTCCCGCCATTCAGAGGAACTGATGTGGTTATTAATTGAAAGTATCTTGATACATTGATGCTGTATACCAAGTTTCGTATAGATCACTGAAATGGTATCAGCGATATACATCATTAAATATTTTGCATAAATTAAAGATGGCCTCCAGGATTTCCAGCTAATCAGAAAAGCCGGTTTGGGAATTCATTGAAAGTTGCTTGATGTATCGATGATGTATACCAACTTTCGTATTGAACAGTTGAATGGTTTTCGCGATGTGGATCATTACCCATTTTGCATAAAATTAAACATGGCCGCCAATGTTTCCACCCAATCAGATCCCAATTCAATAGGCTTCTGGTCCTTGACTAGGTAAATAAGCATACCAAATTTGGAATTCTTCAGTAGAACCCTTTTCCGGCTATCTCGCTCACGTACTGACGTACGGACGTACGAACAGCCGGGCGTACAAGACGACAATACCCCATGGACAAAATTGACCGAGGGGTAAAAATGAGTATTGAGATACAATGTAAACTCCTCAGGGTTAGATGGACTGGAGCTATGCTGGAATGCATCCTCTCATTGCATCATATTGTATACATGTACCTCCTCCTGCCAGAACACCCCTAGCATATTACAGTTCTATTCGGTTATCTCCCCTGTCACCTTACACTTTCGAACACAGTGTGTCTGTGATATACAGAGCTCTTTCGTAGATCAGGGAGAAATACTTGCAACATTCCATGAATATTTCAGAAGCAGAATTAAAAGAAAACATTTCTGAATACAGGGAAATTATTACGTAATGATTTAACCACCACTGGATTTTAGAAACTTACCATAAAAAGATAATGCAGAGGCTCTTGAGGGGTAAGCTTAATTGACGAAAATTCCAAACTGTAACTCATCACACATATTTCATGAAAATGTAAATGAATACAGGCAAAGTGAAATATCCCATTGTTTTCTACAATGAATTACACTTATACTGGAATTATTTAATACTAAATTACTGTCCAAACACGCTTTCTAATGAGAATGAGTTAGTCCCACAAAATCACTCAACATGTGCCTCTCAAAATCTGTGGTTTAGCAGACGACATATTTTGAGCACGAAAGTAGTGCCACTGGAAAATGAACGAAAACACGCATAAAATTAGATAAATGGAAATGTAACTTAAACATATCAGATCTGCAACTATACGCGAACATTAAAACACAGAAACATGGACACTCTAAAGAAGGAAGTTTCAGACCTCTTTCTTTGCTGTGTTAGCAAGACACAGAGCCGGTGCTCAATTTTTTTCTGACTATAAGACAGGACCATTAGTCCCTACGGGTCTACATCGCCCCGTGAAAACATGCAGCTTCGCAAAAAGATCGAGCCCTTCAGGGTGGCACATCATTTGAGGTTGCACATCATTGGCAATGCACATCATTTAAAATAACAATACATTTATTAAGAAATATGATTTCTATATTAGTGATGTTGAGGTTGGATTGAAGGGAGAACTATATTATATAACTTCCAATAAAGATTTTTTTTTTTTCGAAAGTAAGCTTACACGTCCCATTGCATATATCTGATAAATATATTTTTCAAAGGTGGAAGGCACGGGCACAGGGATTTATAAATCTCTTATCTTAAAAATGTTCCTAGAGACAAGTTTCGTACAGAGTTCAAATAGGGCCGCTATATATTAGCTTATGCCATGTAGAATCTCACGTGATAATGATCACGATATGGGATGAAGTTTACTCCTTACCAATAAATCACGTAAGCTCCGATTTTTTGAGTACGCTATGATAGGTCTCAGATTAAATGGTAAGCGGAGTTTTGTTTGGAGTATTTCGTATTCTTCCTTCAGTATACGGGCCGCTTCAACATTCCTACGGTTATATTGGAGAACGAAGGGAATAAATTCTTCGTTAGCAACTTTACCTGGGTCTATGTTTACACCAAAGGGTTGCCGTGTTTGAAGTGTTTTGATCCAAAAGGATTCACGAAGTGCGCGGTGATTGTCAGTTTCTTCCTGTGTTGGAAATGTAGGAATTCTTTTTATTGGCATAATTTGAAAATGGTGATGAAATGAATGTTCCGATTAAAATGCTCATTGACCGGGCCTTCATTGTCTAAACTGATGCCTGATTTATGTCTGTTGGCACGATATCGAAGTTTATTATTAGTTTCGCCCACATACTGTTTCAGGCATTTTCGGCACGTAATTAAATAAATTACATTCTCCGTGTCACAGTTTAGTTGATCCTTAAGCTTGTATTCATTTTTGGTCTGTTCGCTTTTGACAGTTGATTGTGGAGCAATTGCTTCGTTCAGTTTACACTGAAGTTTTAGACATTTGGAGGTCTTACCATTGCCATGATTAGGACGTTTATGTTTTATCCTTACATGTTCTGACTCACGAACGTCATTTATCTGACAGTTTGTGATTTGGCGAAGTGTTTCAGATTTAATATGCCGTAAAAACCGGGCGGAATAGCCTCTAGGTTTCAATGCCCGAAACAGGATCGCACATGAGTGGTGAAAATACTGTATATCGCTCGAATTTCTATGGAATCGAATGATTTGAGATTTGACTATGCCCTTAAATATATGGGTCGGGTGAAAAGATTTGGCATGTAGGAGTTCGTGGGTATCAGTTGGTTTAAAAAAGACCTTGTAATCTAAATATCCAGTGTTCTGAAACCCAGGTCCCTTAAAAACTGTTAGGTCCAAAAAATCCACAGAAGAGTCATGAATAACTACTTCGAGTTTGATATTTGGGTCATGGTTATTTAGAGTTTCGAAAAATACTCCGAAATCTTCCTTGGAATGGTTATAAAGTACAAAAATGTCATCTAAATATCTGAGGTATAAGAGAGGCTGTTTATCTAATTTTCTTAAAGCCTGCTCTTCCCAATGAGCTACATAGATAGTGGCAAAATTTGGACTGAACCTTTTACCCATTGCACAACCACTAATTTGTTGATAGAACTCTCCATTGAATTCGAAGTCATTACCTTTCAGACTAATTTCTAATAATTCCAAAAGTTCTTTGTCTGGGCGATTGGGATCGGGAAATCTTTGAAAAGCATCTTTAACAGCTTGAATACCATTATCAATGTCAATATTAGTGTACATGGATTCAATATCCATAGTGACAAGTAAGGTGTTGGGAGGAGCTTGGATGCTGGACAGTTTTGACAGGAAATCTTCAGTGTTTTTCAAATAACTACTATATCGGTTAGCGATAGGCTTCAAGTAGTAGTCAATATATTCCGAAATGTGATAAGAATTTGACCCACAGTCTGAAACAATAGGGCGCCCAGGGGGTGTAAGGTTATCTATCCACTTATCTATAGGTTTATGAATTTTGGGTAAGATATAGAACTGTCTAGATCTTGCATCTCTTTTGGGTGCTAAGTATTCACACTGTTTGTTCGAAATGATTTGCCTCCTATTTAGATCTGCCACAATGTTGAGCAGCCTTGGATGATCTTGGGGCCATATTTCTTCATCCAGTGTTTTGTAATGTTTAGGGTTGCCAAGTAACCTTTGGGCTTCTTTGACATAGTTTTCCCTTGACATTATAACTGTAGCTTATAACTGAGCCCTTATCTGCAGGTTTTAACACGATTTTGTGGTTTTTGCGTAGTTTTGTTAAAGATTGGCGTTCATAGAAGGATAAGTTTGGAATGTTTCCGAATCGCCCATTTGAAATTAGTTCATTAATTCGTTCTGAAAGGGCCTTAACAGATTTTGGAATTTCTTGGTCAAAATTTGGTGGTACATACCCAGATTTCTCTGTGAAGGGTGGTCTTTCTCCACCTGAAAATCTGAAGCGGTCTGCTAGACTCACCCGATGGTCGAATTCATTAGTGATCTTAGATGTTTCCAACATCTTCTCTATATGTTGATCTATACGGTCCTCAGGTGTAGGTTTTGATCTAGGTGTCGGGACAAAGGAAAGGCCCCGACTGAGAAGAGAGATGTCAGATTGTGTTAGTTCAAGGTCACCAGTCAGATTTACTATACTAGTACCTAGACCAATAGTAGGGTGGCACGTGCCCTGTCCCAAATTTAGTTTAAACCTATAGTATTGAGCCAGTGTGAATACAGGCAATTTGCCGTGTCTTCAGTCCAGTGAATGTTGTCCCTACCAACCTTGAATTGCCAGGATCGATTCTATGGATAATTTTGAGTTCGTCTTTTTGAAGAGGCAAATTCATTTATCTGATTTATGCAAAAGCATTCACTGGCTGGAAGTGTGTCCGGAACTTGAAGCTGTATAAAATGCAACTTTGACTTGGGAAATTTACGTCTCAAACAGCTCAACATATTGCTCATATTACTTCTGGCTTTTGAAGGCTCTTCTGCTTTGTTATTTACACCAATATTCAAGAGAATTTTGTCGGGTTGGGAAGGCCCGTTGTAGCCGTCCAAAATCTGTGTAAAATGTTGAAACTTAGCGCCAGGATAGCACATTACTTGCACATCAGGATGGGGGTCCGAATTAATACGTGAAAGATTTGATGAACCGAAAAGCAGAACCTTGTTGGTAACCGCCGGGAGGCGCCATTCCCTTTTGTTTTGAGTTTCGTGCCTAAATTGCCAGAATTTCGGGTTCGAATTTTGACGATATGATGAGCGCATATCGTTTGATGGAGGAGACCTTGCAGCGTCAGCATAGGTATTAGTGGAAGTAGAAGGAGCAGGGCTGGTAGGTCTAGGAGTGGTACGTGAGGATAGAAGAGCAGGTCGAGAAGATACAGTAGATGAAGAATGGTTAGGTGGGGTTCGGCAAACAGGAGGGTTGGTAGCATGGGTATTGGAATTACAAGCGTCTAGTCCGTCATCCATAATCCAGCCGTCGTCCATTAGGGAATATCCGCGTCCATAATCCAAAGACCTATTCCATTTTCCATATAACAGTATTAGCACCAAATTCAAAAAGACAATCATAGTATACATAAACATAGGCTTGTTTCCTGCAAGAGAGAAGCGGTCAACAGTTTTCAATGATGCCGGCAAGACATCATGATGTTCCAAAAATATCAAATCCGTATCGCTGATCAGTATTCTTAATCCATAATATTCGTTATAGTGTCGTCATCTGAAAAATGATGTATCTCAGTCACGCTTTGTGACTGTTCATATGAGTACCATGAGGATCTTGAAGTACATGGGTTCATACGGCCCCTAGCCCCGGGTTAAGCGGAATTAGACACAAGTTACGAAACGTAGCGCCATAGATCTTGCACGCTACGTTCGTATTTTGCTATCAGCATGCGATATGTATCGCCAAATTTGAGAAACTTTGAGTGTAGGCGCTTGGTGGAATAGCCCTGTTTTTTAAGTTTCTGCACCAATGTTTTGTGACGTTGATTAAAATCGTCACATTTAACACAGGATCTAGTCTCCCTGGGCCGGGGGACTGTTGTTTTTTTACAAATTTCCACGCAAAGTAGAGGGCAGAGGAGATTGTGACCGTGCTCGACTATTTTGCCGATATATCGGAGGAGTGGTAGTAGGCTGGTTACTACCCGAACGATTCTCCGATACCATAGGGGGATTCAGATTCGAAACAAATTTCCGAAAGGATGAAATAGTGCTGTCTGTCAATTTGGATTTGTAGTTTTCGTTTCCCCATTTTAAGGCATTAGAAAATGCACGGTCGAAGTCCAGGGTTTTTGAAGATTTGGCCGAAATAACCTGTGACTTCAATTTTGTTAAGCAAGTTTTGTATTGTCCAACCAGCTCCATAAGACTTTTCTTTGCCCAATTTTGATTCATCAGTCCTATGCTAAAATCAAAGTCAGGAGTTCGTTGAGCTGGTTCAAAAAATTGTTCATATCCTTAACCTTACGTATCAAGGAATTTGGAAGGGAGTCGTTTTCGAAATGCTCCTCTATGATGCCAATATGATGCAGGCACTGAAGTACCTGATGCAGCGCTTTAACCAGACCAGAGAAAGCCGAAAAAGTCTGGTTGGAAGCGTCTTTTGGGGCCCAACGTTGGGACGGAGGTTGACGAAAATTCCGTCTTTTGTTTGTAGAGCCGTTTTTCCTGGCCATTATTTTGTTCTAATATAATTTTTGTCTCTATTAAATAGTTTATAAAATTTCGAAAAATGAGGTATGAACTTGTAATTTTGATGAAAAACAAGTTTTTTTGGAAACTGAAAGGGAAGAAAGAATTAGGACAAATGGCAATTCAGTTAAATTTTGGTATAGAGAATAATTATGTACTGGATATCAGAAGTAATATAGGAAACAATGAAAAAGCTAGTTAAATTATGCTGCACGTTAACTTTGATAGATATAAGCTATAGAATACATGTAAATATAAAATATGTTATGATAATACAAATTTCCTATAAGACAATTACTGGAAGAAAAAATCTAGATAATGAAAATAATAGATAGATCAACAAATTTCATACAAATAAAATCAAATGAAACTGAAACAAAGATTGATTAGTAATACAGGTATGATGCAAAAGAAAAAATGGAAATGGTCAAATGTTACACCGTCTGTGGCTAGAAGCTTTTCGGATGGGTTTTCCTTCCTCAGTAGCCTGAAACAAGTCTGAATTTCTAATGGTAAAGCACTGGTTTTATACCCTCAAAAGGCAGTAAGATGTGGGAAAGAGGCTTGCAAAAAAAAAGAAACACAAAAAACAATAACTACCTCAACTGTTGGAAAGATGTGTTTTTAAGGTGACTACCTATGTCATATGTTTACTTTAGAATAATCTGAACATCCATAATTGTATCCTGTGTGTTTAATCATTGTTTTTAAATGTTTGAATACTAACCAGTTGGCATGGTTAGGCTCTTGCCAGTTATGTCTGTATGTGGTCTGTTGAGATCAGTATTGTTTTGACTGTTAAGTAGGTGTTTAGTAAATCATTGTCCGGCAAGAAGTAACAACATTTATCTTCTAAACCTGCATAACATTTCTAGTGTTGCCTAATCAGCAGGAAAGAGACACACTGTCTGGAGACCCTGCCCCTACAGTTGGTCATAAAATGTTTACTCAAGCAATTAGACCATAGTAAAAAACTATTTGGTTCAAATTTGTAGGATTTCATAACTACTTGTTTTAGGGGCATAAGTACAATACCAGAAAATTCAGTTTGTTTAGACGGTGTAACTTATAGGTAAACAATGAATATATTAGACCTTTATAGGAACAATTTAGAAACCTGGCACAGGCATACATATACATTTTTTCAAAGGTGGAAGGCACGGGCACAGGGATTTATAAATCTCTTATCTTAAAAATGTTCCTAGAGACAAGTTTCGCATAGAGTTCAAATAGGGCCGCTATATATTAGCTTATGCCATGTAGAATCTCACGTGATAATGATCACGATATGGGATGAAGTTTACTCCTTACCAATAAATCACGTAAGCTCCGATTTTTTGAGTACGCTATGATAGGTCTCAGATTAAATGGTAAGGGGAGTTTTGTTTGGAGTGTTTCGTATTCCTCCTTCAGTATACGGGCCGCTTCAACATTCCTACGGCTATATTGGAGAACCAAGGGAATAAATTCTTCGTTAGCAACTTTACCTGGGTCATACCCTCGGTCATGTTCATACCAAAGGATTGCCGTGTTTGAAGTGTTTTGATCCAAAAGGATTCACGAAGTGCGCGGTGATTGTCAGTTTCTTCCTGTGTTGGAAATGTAGGAATTCTTTCTATTGGCATAATTTGAAAATGGTGCTGAAATGAATGTTCCGGTAGATTAAAATGCTCATTGGCCGGGCCTTCATTGTCTAAACTGATGTCTGATTTATGTCTGTTGGCACGATATCGAAGTTTATTCTTAGTTTCGCCCACATACTTGCATTCATTTTTGGTCTGTTCGTTTTTGAAGGTTGATTGTGTAGCAATTACTTCGTCCAGTTTAGACTGAAGTTTTAGACATTTGGAGGTCTTACCATTGCCATAATTAGGGCGTTTATGTTTTATCCTTACAGGTTCTGACTCACGAACGTCATTTATCTGACAGTTTGTGATTTGGCGAAGTGTTTCAGATTTAATATGCCGTAAAAACCGGGCGGAATAGCCTCTAGGTTTCAATGCCCTAAACAGGATCGCACATGAGGGGTGAAAATACTGTATATCACTCGAATTT
Source organism: Hanleya hanleyi (assembly GCA_036873755.1). Taxonomy (NCBI): domain Eukaryota; kingdom Metazoa; phylum Mollusca; class Polyplacophora; order Lepidopleurida; family Hanleyidae; genus Hanleya; species Hanleya hanleyi. The sequence continues at coordinate 337 of JAVTVY010041601.1, read as the reverse complement.
CTATGGAATCGAATGATTTGAGATTTGACTATATATGGGTCGGGTGAAAAGATTTGGCATGTAGGAGTTCGTGGGTATCAGTTAGTTTAAAAAAGACCTTGTAATCTAAATATCCAGTGTTCTGAAACCCAGGTCCCTTAAAAACTGTTAGGTCCAAACAATCCACAGAAGAGTCACGAATAACTTCTTCGAGTTTGTTATTTGGGTCATGGTTATTTAGAGTTTCGAAAAATACTCCGAAATCTTCCTTGGAATGGTTATAAAGTACAAAAATGTCATCTAAATATCTGAGGTATAAGAGAGGCTGTTTATCTAATTTTCTAAAAGCCTGCTCTTC
>JAVTVY010041600.1:0-17781 GCA_036873755.1 Hanleya hanleyi | reverse complement strand
CGACATTTTCCACAAACTTCGACGTCTAATGACTGATTACAGTTTTTGCAAACTCTGGGCGAGAATAAACGGGATAATTCGTCCACACATTTACGTGTTTTAATCTCCGGAAGTGAAGGGGAATTATGTAGGAGAATAGTCGTCGGACTTCTTATATTCAGATTCCAATCATCGTCATTATAAACAGGCCGTGTTTCAACGACCGTATCTACGACAAATACATCCTCCAAACTAGGCCAACCGGAACTACCTAAAATGTCCGCATTTTCTCGTACGAATCCGGCCCACGTAGAGTTGTTAGCCTATAAAAAATATAGAGTTGAAATATTAAAAGTGAGTAGCCCTTGTATTCAAATCAGTTATAATCGAACATTTACAACGCCGTTCGCTATGTACAGCGTTATATCGACAAAGTCGTTTGATAAAAACATATCGGTGTTATCTGCGTGTAGTTCGTAATAAAATTACAATACTTACGTACGATTCTTTAGGTTTGATGGTATTTTTCAGTAAATTCGCCATTCCGAAGTAAGATATAAATTGAATTCTATTAGAGGTATATATATTTCGACAAACGATTCTCAAATAATGATCTATTTCACGGTATACCCTTTCAACTAGCGATATAAACATTCAACTAGCGATATAAACATTCGAACCCCCAATATTATCATATACTAATTGCAATCGAGTTATGAGGGCAATAATTGAAACGCTTGCCTATAATCAAACCGCGTCATCTCTGTTTATGCAATCACACCTGTTACACCGTCAACTATAGTCCAATCTCCCATGTTTACATCGGTACGTTCTAAAATCAATACAATTATGTACCATGACCGCCTCCTATCTATATAGCGAGGTTATAATCGATATACCCCGTAATTATCAGTCGAGTGTTACCAAACGCTAATTACAATTTGTAAAAATTAATAAAGTCTACAATATAGAGCTCATATATGGATGATTAGCCTACAGATTCGGCGAATTTATTGCTATGAATCCGTACTATAGGCCCTATATATATATAGATATATATATATATATATATATCGAAATAACATCTTTTTGTAAAAGCGGAATGAAACCTAATATATAGTTATTTAATCGTTATTAATAATTAACGTATGAATTCGGAAGATTTATTAATAATGACATATGTAGATCTATAATATATATATTCAGGTAAATTATAACGTATATAATTTATTAATATCCAGACGCAATAATTTATACTAATAGAAATTGTTAATGACGTATGACAGCGCTCGGTGGATTTGGGAGGCAATGTGGATTTGGGAGGATGTGTAAGGCCTGCGATACTGCTCCCCTACTACTTAGAGACGCTATTTATTCGTCTTTGTACCGGTCATGCTCAGGAGAATGACATAGAATCATTATTATCTTGTGCCGAGAAGGTGTTGGTCTTGTGTTGAATTACCGTAAACTACATAAATGCTAATTCTACTATAGGACTATATATAAGAATTTGTTGTATTGTTGGGAAAATAATGCGATTCAAAAAGTTGTTTTGGTCCTGGACAAGGGCACTGAAAACGATTAAAGAGATGTAAATGTATTTTCACACGTATAGCCTGAAATCTACTGAACTTTTTATTATTCAATCTGTTTCCATTAATTAAAAACTTGTAAAATTAAATCGGCGATCGTTATTTATTTTTGAAATGAAGGCGCATTAGGAGACTGTTACCAACAAGTTCTGAGCTGACCTACTTTTGATGAAAATTTCTGGTTATTTTTGATGAAAATCACTGGTGATTCTGACTTATCTTAATATAGGCAGGATTTCAACTGCGGGTGGGGATTTCCAAGAGTTCAGTTCGCGTTGGAGTCCTAATGCTTACCCTACTTCGTAGGTCCTGTGACGTTAGTCACACTGCTCATGTTTTGTAAAACGAGGATATTTTATAGATGTACCGGTACATATAGCTGTTAAAGGGACATGCAAACAAAATATCCGCTCACGACTTAAATAAATACCATGTCGTCAAAAAGATTGACGAAAACGATTGGTAACGACCGTCTACTTATACCATCAACAAGGATCCAATAAGCAATTCCAGGCAACTTCGGATGATGCCGGTAATATAGTTTGAGAGTTTGAAAGTTGTGACAGATTCGGGAGATAGCCACGTCAATATACGAAAGGATTTGAAAAATGTTTTTAAATACTTTGTGTTCGTTTTTCTTCAATGATAAACAATTACAATACAACTATCCTTCTTGTATATATCCAGAGATAACATTTTCTGTTGGAAACTGTCGTCGCTATACCTTGAAGAAATGTCATTGATGTATTGAGCGGCAGTAAAATATATTTATATTCTGAGTAGTGGGTAAGGGTAGTTCATCACTAGAAGTTATACCGTACGCCGGGGTCGAGGGTTCAGACTTTGTGACTTGGTTGGAGGAAAACGTTGGTTGGTTGGTTGTTTGAAGTTTAACGTCGCACCTAACCTTATTGGTCACACGGCGACGATGACCCAAACAAACATACCCTAGCAAAACCCTAACCATAACAAAAACCTAACCAAAACTACAAAAAAAAATTGAATTTCGAATTTTGAAAATTAGGCTCTACAGACACTGATCACAATGGATCGTCAGAGAGCTTAATTTGTTTGCACTTAACCTCCTGTGCCATGGAGGAACAGGAAGAGAATCGGGGGACTAGGCTGTAGAACAGGAGGAGGGACTACGTTAGGGTTACGGTACTCTCTTGCAAGAGACACATTTTAATTTTTTTTAATTTCATGCTTGTTTGCAATTGATGATAACTGTCCACTTTAAATATCTTTCAAGTTCTGACGCAAAAAATCTTTTGTGGACGACGGTTGGATACTGAATGTCAGATCTGAAGGTAAAACATAAGACGCAGCACCGGATATTCGTGGGTTCATTTTAATGAATATGAGGGCTTCGATCAGTTCTACTTACCGTCATAGTCAGCTAGGAGTCAGGACGCAGAGCTTGACACCGCAATTTCTACGAAGTAGGCTCTCATTTGCAAATTGTCCGTGAGTGAGTGAGTGAGTCCATCCGAATCCTTTCGTTGGCAAAATAAGGAGAACCGCTGACACTAGAACCTCGATTTTTGGCATGAACGTGCATTAGGAGACTGTTACCAGCAAGTTCTGAGCTGACCTACTTTTGATGAAATTTGACCTACTTAGGTGACCTATAACATTACGCTTGGTCCTCCAAGACATCTTCCTCACCCTACTTCGTAGGTCCTGTGACGTTAGTCACACTACTCATGTGAATACATGAATGGACAAATGCACAGATATGTGGAAGGAAACCTAAACTACTATGCTACTTACAAAACTTCTTTATATTTCAAAGAAGGATGTTGCACGTAAAGCCGTCGTCAACAAAGGAATTTCCGCGTCAATAATCGACATACCTATTTCGTACGACAGTTAGCCTCAATTCCAAATATTCCTACGAAGTAGGCTCTCATTTGCAAATTGTCTGGTAATTAGTGAGTGAGTGCGTGAGTCACTCCATCCGAATCCTTTCGTCGGCAGAATAAGGAGAACCGTTGACATTAGAACCTTGATTTTAGGCATGAACGTGCATTAGGGCATTGGTACCAGCAAGTTCTGAGCTGACCGAATTCTGATGAAAATTTGATTTATGATTACTTTTTATTATTTATTGATGGCTCAGCGAGTGCACTGTCATGCCCATCGAGAACCCTTGGCTATATGTTTCACTGTGACTTTTGAAGGTTCCCTGATACTGTATATCACGTTGGACACACCGGTTCTCGTAAAATCACCGAAGTTAAGCGACTTTGAGCCCGGTCAAGACTTGAATGGGTGACCTCGTGCTGTACTATTGCAGGGCTGATAAGTGTCCATGGCAATAGGAACTGAGGGCGATAATAGTTCCTACGCTAATGACTCACCAGCGGTGACATCTGGGAAAGTTAATAGAACCCACTGTCAATTAGAGACTGCTATATAAATTCTCTCACGGTAGCACATAGGGCCCCTAAGTCATATCTCGAGTACACACTTAATTACAAGCGTCTAGTCCGTCATTCATAATCCAGCCGTCGTCCATTAGAGAATATCCGCGTCCATAATCCGAAGACCTATTCCATTTTCCATAGAACAGTATTAGCACCAAATTCAAAAAGACAATCATAGTATACATAAACATAGGCTTGTTTCCTGCAAGAGAGAAGCGCTCAACAGTTTTCAATGATGCCGGCAAGACATCATGATGTTCCAAAAATATCAAATCCGTATCGCTGATCAGTATTCTTAATCCGTAATATTCGTTTTAGAGTCGTTATCCAAAAAAGATGTATCTCAGTAAATCATATCAAACTCTACTTCGTAAGTAGTAAATGGGCCCTTATGGCTGTGGACCAATCAGAATTGAGAACGAAAGTAGGTCAAGTATGACGCGTTTGACGTCATCGTATGACGTCACTGGGGTCTGGGTCACGTGAAAGTATGTCAAGGTCGTCCCGCTGTCCTTATCTAGGTCACTTATGACGCGTTTGACGTCATCGTATGACGTAATTAGGTCGTGGTCGCTCGTAAGTAGGACGATTACGTAAGAAACCGGTTTAAATTATGTAATAGAGTTATGTAATTAGGGCGTGGTCGTAAGAAACCGGAAAAACCGGTTTTGTGACGTAATTAGGGCGTGGTCGTAAGAAACCGGAAAAACCGGTTTTAAGAAACCGGTAAAACCGGTTTAACTGGTCGTAAGAAACCGGAAAAACCGGTTTTGTGACGTAATTAGGGCGTGGTTGTAAGAAACCGGTAAAACCGGTTTAAGCGGTCCTAAGAAACCGGTTATACCGGTTTTGTGACGTAATTAGGGCGTGGTCGTAAGAAACCGGAAAAACCGGTTTAACCGGTTAAATAGGGCGGTATGGTGTCTATTTTTAGCAGTAATGTCTATTTTTAGCTGTTCCTTTGTTAACTAACAATGAAAACATCACGTGACCCTTAGACGGCTATTAGGATAAAAGGAGAGCGTTTTCGGTCTCAGTTATCATTCACTTCTCGACGAGCTCACTTGTGTATACGTTACCCCGAAGCAAACCATGATTCCTCTGGCTTACAACGTGTGTGCGGAAATCTTAGGCGAGAATGGGGCTGCACGACTACGTATTATCAGTCACGGAGATGTGGCGGACTCTGCCTTCGTAAAGTGTATCACGATGACCACTAAAGCTTGGGACAATCTAAAGTTCTACGAGTCTACGATAGATGTCTTCATTAACCGTAATAAGCAGACGCCTGCACCGCTGTACTTAGACGATGACGTTTACCTCAGTCACAACGTGTATCAAGGTAAATCACATGTACATCTAAGGAGGTGGAGAAAATGCGATTACGACAAGAAGAAAGTCTACCCAACAAAGGAGGGCATCAGCCTGAACTCTGTCTTGTGGAGTGCTCTGAAAGCCAAAACTCAAGACATCGACTGCGAGTTGAAAGAAATGACGTCTACTATTCAAGCCTGTGAAGCAGGAGCTTTCGACGACGACATGGTTAATCGTCGGCCCATACGTGTGGTCAACCGCAGGAAACAATTTCTGCAGCACGCTATACAGAAGGCGTACATCGAAGAGATCTCACCCATGATCGGAGAGATAACCCGGGAACGCTGCGCAGGATGTAAAATAGATGACCCTTCTCAGAAACACCACGACTGCATGATGAACGACCCCGACGAAATGGCCGACGTGCACTTCGAGGAAGCTCTACAACGTATTGATGAAAAGGCGGTCATGAAAAACTTTGAAGCCATCATCCAAGGTCAGACGGCAGTGAATGTACACCCCTTGTACCTGATGAAGTATCAGTGCGAAGACTGGCGTAACACTGAACTAAAGACTGACGAGTGGAAACGAGATCTCCTGGACAGTATTAAAACGAAATCCATGAATTAGCTCTAAGAACACTCGGTTTGAACAATGAACTCTTGACTATTACGAACGAATGTTTAAATTCTCGTTTTATCGACGATATTCCCTATACATGTACACCCCATCTCTTCTCTCTACACTTCAATATACGTATGAAAACTTATACAATGTGTTGTGTTGCTCAATTATTATTATTTATATACGTTTCGTAGTTATTGATGCGTCATTTATTGCTTCACCGCTTAACCGTACGGTCATGAACTCTGTAAAGCTCAATCGTATTTTGCGTAAATTGTACTACACACCGTCCAGTCGATCGGGGTATGCGGGGGCTCGTGCATTACATAGAGCGGCAAAAGAGGCTGGCCACACGATACCATTGACGCGTATACAGGATTGGTTGAGTCGGCAAGATGCGTACACTTTACATAAACCCTCTAGAAAGAATTTTAAGAGGAACAGAGTATTCGTCGATAAAATAGACGGTTTATGGCAAGCAGACTTGGTAGATATGTCTTCTCTTTCGAAACAGAACAGGAATAGCAATTTCATTCTTACTTGTATAGATGTTTTGTCTAAATTCGCGTGGGCTATCCCCGTGAAAGTTAAAACGGGTGACAATATAGTCAAAGCCTTACTCCGAATAGCGAGAGGGGGTAGGAAACCGGTTTATCTACAAACGGATGAAGGAAAAGAATTCCTTAACCGTAAAGTGCAGAGTTACCTCAGGAAAAATGAAATTTATTTCTTTCATACGTATAACGAAACCAAGGCCAGCGTCGTAGAACGTTTTAACAGGACACTGAAGAACCGTATGTATCGCTACTTCACGGCTAAAAATACAAAACGGTACATCGACATTTTAGATGAATTAGTAGACGGCTATAACGCCGCGTACCATCGTAGTATCAAGATGGCCCCTGAAGACGTCGATGAAACGAACGAAATGCAAGTCAGAAATAATTTATACGGAGATACTAAACTGCATGTAGAGGCCACCCCCCGATATAGGTTCGGTATAGGCGAACGTGTTCGTATAAGCAAGATAAAAAGAACGTTCGAAAAAGGATATCTTCCCAACTGGACGGATGAAATTTTCGTAATAACGCATAGGCTAACTCGTTCCCCTTCCGTGTACAAAGTACGCGATATGAATGGAGAGGAGTTGAAAGGAACGTTCTACGCCCACGAACTACAAAAAGTAAAGAAGACAAAAGATGCGTATTATCAAATCGAGAAGATCTTGAAAAGAAAAACCTACAGGGGAAAAACCCAATATTTCGTAAAGTGGAAAGGTTGGCCTAAATCCTTTAACTCATGGGTGTCACGTGATCAGATGAAAAACATTAAATAAGGGAAGTTCGTACACTTGATCGCATTATGCTCAATATCATGGATCGATTAAGACAGTGGAAGATGAGTGCGGATAACAAGAGACAAGCGGGCATAGGCGCTATAACGCTCGTCCTGCTATTATGCTTTGCGTTCCTATTATAGTACTGCAAACGCGTAGGATATTATGCGAAAGTATTATTAATAATAATAATACGACCAACGTGACGACTGTTGAATCAACCAATCATACATGTCGTATGGCCACGCCTATATTTATTGATCGTCGAATCGGAGTAACTGTATGCGTATATAAGTCCGCCATCAGGATTGATATTCGTCACTACCTGAACGGACGACCTACTATACGAGGCATATGGTTTAATCTGAAGCAGTGGGAGAAATTTATCCGACGGGTGACAGACATCGGTAAAGCAGTTGCGGCTCTAAGGTATAAAGAACAAAGACGGAACGTATAAGTATGATCATTTCTGTGTTATTACTCTTGTCATCGTATTTTAATAATAAGTCCGATGATGGTTTCAAAGAATGGTATGATATGGTGGACTGCGTACATACGCTAAAGGCGTATAAAACAATAGTCAGCGAACTATTCATCGATGGAAAAACGAGCAGGGCACGCTCGTTAGTATTACTTAAATTTACAGATGATGTGTGTATACGAGTCAGTACAGAAACGGCGTTACGGATACGAAATTATTATAAAACGAAGATGCTTACCTACAGACTACTTAGTCTACCGTCGAACAGTCCACGATGGATACACGAATGAAACATCCTTTCACGTGTATGATATCAGGTCCTACGGGAAGTGGAAAGACTCAATTCGTCATTCGTTTAATTCGTAGCGTCTCCCAACTCGTCTATAAGCCGCCTGAAAAGATAATATGGTGTTATGGAGAATGGCAACCTATTTTTTCGGATTTTCCGAACATAGATTTTCACGATGGATTGAGCGGACTGTCTGAACTGAACTCTGAAAAGAGAAAGCTGATAATAATTGATGACCTTATGAGCGAGATCGATAACAGAGTCAGTCAATTATTCACTAAAGGCAGCCATCATCGTAATGCTAGCGTTATTTACATAACTCAGAATCTCTTTAGTAAAAACAGAGAGCATCGAACTATAAGTTTGAACTGCCATTATATGGTAGTGTTCAAAAACCCGAGCGATGCATCTCAAATTTCGCATTTGGCCAAACAAATGTATCCGGGAAATACAGTCTTCTTGCACAGAGTGTACATCAGCGCTGTTTCAGAACCTTACGGATATCTTTTTATCGACTTGAAACAGGATACCGTCGAACATATGAGATTGCGTACACGTATATTCCCGGGTGAAATTCAATACGTATACATGAGAAGATAAAAGAATTGTGTAACGCCGAAACGTGTTCAGTTTAATATCGGCCGTCATGTCTGCAAGACTAAGGAGGAACGCTCTTGCCGTTAAAGTACTATCAAAAGCCAATCCAAAATTGTGTAAAATTATAATCAGGGGTGCGGACAAAGAATTGCTAGACTGTCTCTGCGAATGCGCGCTTAATGTCTTAAAAGGCAATGCACACTTATCATCTCCTCAGAAAGCAAAATTATCTCGACATAAGAACGTGCTTCGACAGTTAGCTACGAAAAGTACACCTCAGGGTAAAAAAAGAGCGATACTACAAAAAGGAGGATTCCTAGGAGCTTTACTGGCTCCACTTGCGTCAGTGTTAGGACCATTAGTTTCCGGTATATTTGGTGGTAGTTAATGGAACCGTTTAAAAAGATGGCATTGATAGATGAACGCACGTTGCAATCTCTGTCACAAAATCAACAAGGTCCCACTGACAGTTCAGCTACAGTGATGCAAACTTTGGATCGTGAAATGGAGAGCGTATTACAACGGAGGGATTTATCCGAAGGAGATAAAATTTCTCTATACAATCAAGTCTTGCAAAGATATTTAACGTTTCAGAATAAATATTTCAACGATCGACGCCCTTTAAAGGTTAAGGTCGTACAGGGGGAATCAACGCAAGGACAGCCGCTTAAAACCACTCCCGTAATACACCACGAGGATGAAGATTTGATAGAACAAGAAGTTATACAGAGTGTACCCGAGTCGATAGTGTACCCGAGTCGATGCAGAAAAAAACGCGTCTTTTACTTAACCGCATCAAGGCGAGCCCAAACATGAAATGGTCCGATCAGGGTGAGCTCGTGTACAAAGATAGGGTAATAGCAAACACTCACATTTCTGATCTCATCAACGATATACTACGAGAGCGACGACGTTTTAATCCTCAAGGATGGGAAATGTTTGCGAGAGGGTTGAGAGAAACGAATGTACCCCAAGGATTAATAGGTAATCCTCGTCGATGGAATTTTATGCAAGCTGCACCGGGTATAGCCACCCCGCAGGCACCCTCTGAACGAAGTCGGGAAAGGGCGAGGTCTGAAACGCGCCGTGCTGGTCCGAAAAGAGCTAGATGGAGTTCTTTATAAGGTGAAAAGGGCACTACTCGTTCTTCACTTTAAACTTATCGTTAAAACGGTAAACATGTTTTACGTTACCTTACCCAGTAATAGTTCTATGGAGTATTTCCCCAACAATACATTGACCCATTATACCACTCAGCTTCCTCAGGCTCTCGACCTCCACGGTGAATGGGAGGTAGGGTTAGTAGAATTACATTACTCGAATGCGTTTCTCAGTGTACAACGGGATTCTGTGTTCATGAAAATTCAGTTGGTGGATGATATAAACTATACGTGCATTTTAGACGCTGGCTATTATCCCCGAGTCGAAGATGTGATCCGTGAACTGGACAATCTGAAGGACAGAAAGTTACAGACTTTCAGAAAGCGCGTGAGAATCAATTTCAACGAACATACTAAGCGAACAAAATTAGGTGTGGACAATGGCGTTACAGTTACACTGAGCCCTCGTTTACAAGAAATTTTGGGATTTAATCATAATAAGTATGGAATAGGTACTCACACAAGTAATAGAAAAGGACATTTAAACATGCAACTAACTTCTTTGTACGTCTATTGCGACATCGTAGAATCGCATATAGTAGGCGATAGTCTTGTACCTCTGTTACGTATTGTACCAGTTACCGGAAATCACGATGAATACGTTACGCAGTCATACGACCATGTGAAATATTTTCCCCTACAAAAGAAAAACTTCTCTACTGTGGAAATAGATATAAGGGATGACACCGGATCCAGAGTACCATTCGGCTCGGGTAAAGTGGTTGCGACGCTACACTTTAGACTGAAACGTTCGCCAAATTTCATATGAACATGAGAACGCCGTATCATTGTAATGCTAAAGCATACGCCGATTACTACACGACTCAGGTCGGGCACGGACTACCCGTATTTTCGGGGGCGGCAGTGCAGAGGGGGCATGGGATAGGAAACATACTCGGAGGAATCTTTAAAACCATGCTTCCACTACTTTCCCGCGGTGCTAAATCCATAGGTAAACGTACCGTTGAAACGGGACTAGAAATTGCGGGGGATGTACTGTCGGGACACAACGTGAAGCAATCCGCTGTAAATAGAACTAAACAGGCTGGCGCGAAGCTGATACGTCAAGCCGACCAACAGTTATTCGGAGTACCGCCTTCGTCTAACTCTATGCCTATAAAAAGAGGGACAAAGAGGAAGAAGTCCAGTCGGAGAACCGTTAAGACGAGTGGGCGCATCAAAGGGGATATATTTCAGTGAACGATATAATAATTACATATGGCGTTAGTACACCCATTGTCATGCGAGTGCGCGAACAGCGAATTGGACTTGTTTTCGGTGCCACCTACACAAACCAGTGTACAAGAAGGTCAATGGGTAGAGCATCACCCCGTGGCGACATTAACGTCCAATGGTCCTATAGAGTTCGCCATTAACGGTTCGGGCGATGACTATATCGATTTAGCGAATACGCTTATTTACGTCAGAGCGAGGATCGTTAAGGGCGATGACACAAATGTGGACATGGCTGATAACGTGGGACCCGTTAACAACTGGTTGCACTTGCTTTTCAGTCAAGTGGATTTCAGTTTAAACGAGACATTGATATCCTCCAGTACTAATACATATCCCTATCGTTCATACCTGGAAACTCTGTTGAGTTACGGACGGGAAGCCAAGCAATCTCAGCTGACATCGGTACTATGGTTCAAGGACACCGCTGGGCACATGGAGACTGGGGGTGATAATGAGGGGTTTACCGCAAGAAAGCGATTAACTATGGCTAGTCGTATGGTGGATCTAATGGGTAAACTCCACCTCGACTTATGCTTTCAGAGTAGATATCTTCTCAACGGCGTAAACGTAAAAATAAAACTTATACGAAGTAAAGACGAATTCGCTCTGATGACGAGCGAGGTGAATCCGGACTATAAGATCACTCTAAGCTCTGTGTCTCTGTTCGTGCGTAAAGTGAAACTGAACCCTTCAGTAATGCTAGCTCACACCGCCGCGTTACAGAAAGGTAGCTGCAAATATCCTGTCAGTAGGATGGCTATGAAGGTATTTTCAGTTCCTAGGGGTAACATGTCCGTAAATCAGGAGAACCTGTTTCTGGGCCAATTGCCAAAGCGTATTGTGGTAGGGTGTGTAGACACCGATGCGTATAATGGCGTGTATAATAAAAGCCCGTTCAATATGAAACACTACGGCATTAACTTTTTTGCCCTATTACGTGGACGGTCGACAAGTGCCGGCTAAACCACTGCAACCAAATTTTGAGAGACAGAGTTTTATGAGATCGTACTTAGGATTGTACACTAGCACGGGGCAACACTACAAAGACGAAGGTAATGACATATCGAGAACAGATTTCAGCGCGGGGTACACCTTGTTCAGTTTTGATCTGATCCCCGACTTGTCCGATGGTGACCATTTCAATTTAATCAAACAGGGAAACCTGAGACTTGAAATGAGGTTCTCAAACGCGCTACCGAATACCATCAACGTCATATGCTACGCAGAGTTCGATAACTTGATCCTAATAGACAGGTCGCGCAACGTAATGTTTGACTATGCCGCATAATGGACGCAAAACAGATAGAAAATATCTTGAAGTCTGATTCGTATACAAAACATATTTTCAAAGGAGTTTATTCTAGAGATACATTACCTCTTAAACGGAGAAAAAAAGGTGAAAACGTGCCTACGTTTGCAACACGGATCCTCATTACTTGGAAGGTCAGCATTGGATAGCCTTGTACATAGACGAAGATGGAAATGCCGAGTATTTCGATTCGTACGCCTTTCCTCCGATATACGCAGAATTCTTGACATTTCTACGAGAAAATTCAAAATCTTGGATATATAATAATAAGAGGATCCAGGGGTCTTTCTCAAGTGTTTGCGGTCAATTTTGTATCTTTTATATATTGCATAGATGTCGTGGATTATCATTGTCAACTATAGTAAATATGTTCACCCACAATCTACAAAATAACGATGTTTTAGTACATGATTTTATCGCTAAACACTACGATATTAGAGATTTACCAATAGTAGATTTAGAATTGTTACGTAATATGTACATGTAGGAAGGTGAACTAACCTGGAAAGGCTTCACTTCAGAGCCTCGTTCACGGTTTTTGGATGTACAACCCCAGACAGATCATCTCTCTTGCCGTGAGCGGGTGTTAGACGACCTTCGGTTAAAGATGGACAGACACGCAAAAACCTCAAAATTTTCAAAAGCCACAAAAATGCCCTCAGTTTGTACAGAATAAGCGAAAATGCTTATGTACAATTTGATTTGGCTCAAAGCGTCCGTTTTGTTATATTTTGAGGCGCCTAAACATTCAAAAATAAAACCTTGGCAGTGCCAAGGTTTCTCCGATGAAGAGAGCCACACGCGCACTTCGTTGCCATGCGGTGAGTGACGTCATACATTTTTGTGTTCGACGGAACTTTTCGAAGCGAGCGCACATGGCGGGAAAACTATAAAGATTGCAACTTTCGTGCGGTTTTCGTTTTATCGTCGAAACTTGGATCACAGGAAATAAGATCGCGCGCCAAGAACGCAGTTTTCAGTCAAGAACACAGTTTTCAACCTAGCGAAGTGTCGTTGTTCGTTTCGTGACTCTTTTCTTGACGGGACGAACGCAGACATGAAAACTTAGCTGGTTACAACCCCATTGTGAACAGAAAGGAAAATGGACAACTTCCCCAGTGAAGAACTGTAGACCCAGGTCGAGTATCGGCGACCTAGGGGCCTACGGCCACAGGTTCAACTGATAAAATCGGTAGAAATGGCACGTCTTTGGAAATGGAAAGGTACGGTAGACTTTTGAGTGGTTCATTTTTGGGGAAACCTTTGAATCAACCGTGTTGAACCGTTTTATTCCCGAGTTTGTCCGGTTTTGTGGGGCTTGGCCTCAATGTGAATGACTATTTATTCGAATCAAACTCAAAAGATGACGGTTGGTTGTCTCTTGACCCCTCGTTCATGGGTGAGATGAGAAATTAGGAAAAAGAGAAGAACTTAGGGAAAAAAACTTGATGTGAATTTTATTGTTATTTTATTATATTTATTAATTTTCATAACTTATTTAAAGTATACTCGGGCATCAACATACTTTACCGTACAGTGTTCTAAATAGAATAATCCACATGGATGATATTTGAACCACCAGAAATAATCCATGGATTAATTTTAATGCTAATTTTACTGATTTTTCTTCGGCAGAAATCAATACTGTGTATTAAAATTCCATTCAAAAGTTAACTTTGTACTTATGAGTCGTTGCAATGGCCATGGCTTAGGCTTAAACAAATAAATGTTGCATTTCCTGTAATGGCTCAGGAAAAAATCCATATATATATATATTTTTTTTGTCACATTTTTTTTACCTAGTATTAACTGAAGATCAGGCCCGTAGCCAGGGGGGTTATTTTGGGTTCGGGAAAACCCACCTTTCGGAAATATTATATATTTTTCTCATATAAATGCCCTTTTCAAACTGCCCTTTTTCCCATACAGCGAACCCCCTGATGTGCCCTTTTGGAGTGAAGGTGAACCACCCCTCAGTAAATCCTGGCTACGGCCCTGAAGATGTCTGCCGAATTATACAAACCAAGTAAAGCAGAAATGAAAATGAACAAAACTGATGTTCAGTATTACGTCAATCATGTCGACAGACAACTTGACAAAAAGGCACATTTTTTCCACGTAGGTCGGTTCAGGCCCGTAGCCCCTTTCGGAAATATTATATATTTTTCTGATATAAATGCCCTTTTCTGATATAAATGCCCTTTTCAAACACTGAAACGAACCCCCTATTTGCCCCTTTTCCCATACAGCAAACCCCCTGATGTGCCCTTTTGGAGTGAAGGCGAACCATCCCTCAGTAAATCCTGGCTATGGCCCTGTGGTTACCATACAATTTTTGTTTTAGGCCTTAGAAACTACATGTACTATCTTTGGGTGCCTCAAACAAAAATGTAGCCGATCCGTATTGCAAATTATTTGTTATTTTTCGGTAGTCGCAATTGCAAGATAGTGTTTTATGCTTTCCAATTTTTGATAAGCATGAAGTTTGTATAAAAATCACTGGCCAGTATGTTGCTGTACATAGTGTTTTCTCATCTTCAAATTCCAATTCCATATCAAAAATTCAATGAGCAGGTGTCAGGCCTAGGGCAGGTATGGTTGGCCATCCCTGCCAGAATTCGTCATTTAGAGGCTGCCTCTAAATAATATATACCATGGTATAAAATGCCAAGCCTGCCATAATTCGTATTTAGAGGCTGCCTCTAATTATTTTGTACCATGGTATAAAATGCCGAGCCTGCCATAATCCCTATTTAGAGGATGCCTGTAAATCGCCAAGCCTGCCACAATTCGTATTTAGAGGCTGCCTCTAATTATTTTGTACCATGGTATAAAATCGCCAAGCCTGCCATAATTCCTATTTAGAGGATGCCTCTAATTCATTTTAGCCGTAAGTCGTAAATTTTCGCCTTCTTATTACTTCCACCAATGATATGCGCTTTCACAAATTTGGTGCCATATCTCTACGCTTGTTACAAGTTTACTCATTGGTCAAATTTAATATTCTTGATATGACATCGAGTTGTTTATGACTTACGGCTAAAATGAATTTAGAGGCATCCTCTAAATAGGAATTATGGCACGCTTGGCGATTTTATACCATGGTACAAAATAATTAGAGGCAGCCTCTAAATACGAATTATGGCAGGCTCGGCATTTTATACCATGGTATATATTATTTACAGGCAGCCTCTAAATACGAATTGTGGCAGGCTTGGCGATTTAGAGGCATCCTCTAAATAGGAATGATTTAGAGGCATCCTCTAAATAGGAATTATGGCAGGCTCGGCATTTTATACCATGGTACAAAATAATTAGAGGCAGCCTCTAAATACGAATTATGGCAGGCTTGGCATTTTATACCATGGTATATATTATTTAGAGGCAGCCTCTAAATGACGAATTCTGGCAGGGATGGCCAACCATAGGCAGGTGTATTTTGGGATTCATGATGTAAAATCTTTCCCAAGTATATTATTTCCACTCATTCCTGTCATGCTGATATAACATACCATTTGTATCACATCATCTTCATACATATTAGCTGAATCCATAACACTAGAAAACCATGGACAAAAGCCCTAGTGGACAAAAACCCCATACCATGTTCCCTAGTAAGATTTTTTTTTCAGTAAAACAAGTTATATTTTATTGTTCTTGAACATTGAACCCAATACAAACCACAGCTAAATTATTCTTTCTCCAAAAACCCATTTCATTTTTATCTCGCCTTACGAAGTAAAGGGGAGATATTGTGAGAGGGGGAAAGAGGATGTCGTCGTCGGTGTCGGTGTCGGTGTCCCCTGCCTGGAAATGAATGGGTTTTTGGTTTAGCAAGATAAAAAAAATCTAGAAAAATTAGAAAAAATATAAAAAAAATATAAAAAATATGGGGGTGGGTATGCCACCTGGGGGTACTACCCCTGGGGTACTCTAATGTTAAAATCCCTATGAATGAGTTTTGCGTTTAGCTGAAGTGCACATGTACATCTGTACTTGGAAAGTTTCTTGCAGCTGTCAGCTGTCATTGGATGATTATGAAACTTGGTATACATGTTTCTTATGATAAGAGGATGTACCTGTGCTATTTTTGAGAAGAAATATTAATTTTTCTCAAAATTATGGCAAATGAAGAGTTTTCTGTTTAGGTAAATTGCACATGTAGGCCTCTACATGTATACATATACATCTACATGGTAACTTTGCTCCAGTTGTCAGCTGTCATTGGATGATTATGAAACTTGGTACACATGTTTCTTATGATAAGAGGATGTACCTGTGCTGTTTTTGAGAAGAAATATTAATTTTTCTCAAACTTATGGGAAATGAAGAGTTTTCTGTTTAGGTAAATTGTACATGTAGGCCTCTACATGTATACATATACATCTACATGGTAACTTTGCTCCAGTTGTCAGCTGTCATTGGATGGTTATGAAACTTGGTACACATGTTTCTTATGATTAAAAGATGTACCTGTGATACCATCCATACCATCACTACCATCCATACCATTCCTACCATCCATACCATCACTACCATCCATACCATCACTACTATCCATACCATCACTACCATCACTACCATCCATGCCATCACTACCATCCATACCATAACTACCATTCCTACCATCACTACCATCCATACCATCACTACCATCCATACCATCACTACCATCCATACCATCACTACCATTCCTACCATCACTACCATCCATGCCATCCATACCATCACTACCATCACTACCATCCATACCATCACTACCATCCATACCATAACTACCATTTCTACCATCACTACCATCCATACCATCACTACCATCCATACCATCCATACCATCCATACCTTCACTACCATCCATACCTTCACTACCATCCATACCATCACATCCATACCATCCATACCATCACTACCATTCCTACCATAACTACCATTCCTACCATCACTACCATCCAGACCATCACTACCATCCATACCATCACTACCATCCATACCATCGCTACCATTCCTACCATCACTACCATCACTACCATCCATGCCATCACTACCATCCATACCATCATTACCATTCCTACCATCCATACCGTCACTACCATTCCTACCATCACTACCATCCATACCATCACTACCATCCATACCATCACTACCATCCATACCATCGCTACCATTCCTACCATCACTACCATCCATACCATCACTACCATCCATACGATTCCTACCATCCATACCATCACTACCATCCATACCATCACTACTATCCATACCATCACTACCATCACTACCATCCATGCCATCACTACCATCCATACCATAACTACCATTCCTACCATCACTACCATCCATACCATCCATACCATCACTACCATCCATACCATCACTACCATCCATGCCATCACTACCATCCATACCATCACTACCATCCATACCATCACTACCAT
>JAVTVY010041599.1:0-19698 GCA_036873755.1 Hanleya hanleyi | reverse complement strand
AACTTTGTACCAAAGGCAGCCACCATCGACGGCTCATCATCATCTACATTGTGCAGAATCTGTTCAGTAAAAACAAAGAACATAGGAACATCAGCTTAAATGCCCACTACCTGGTGGTCTTCAAAACCCCGAGAGATACCAATCAACTGCTGCACCTGGCGAGACAGATGTATCCCGGCCGCACACCGTTTGCGTTGGAAGCCTTTAAAGATGCCACAACCCCTCAGCACGGGTATATGCTCTTCGACCTCAAGCAAGCCACCCCCGACCACCTTCGAGTACGGACCGGCATCTTTCCCGGAGAGGCCCACCACGTGTACATGGAAAAATAATGTAAACACACCCACAGTGGCTCCCCCAGCTGGAGTGTGTGTTTGATGATGGGGATAATAAAAAGAATGAATACCACAGCATGGTTGACTTTGTCTCTGTTCTCTGAAATAGATAAAAAAGGCAGAGTTGTGGGTTCTAGCATTAGTTGTACATGATGTCTGTGCGAGTATGGAAGCACGCTCCCACGCTCCGTGTATTGAAGACGGCCCCACCCGAGTTGGTCCGAACCATTGTACGCGGTGCGGACCCTGACCTTGTACGCTGTCTGTGCGAGATCGGGTACAACCTGTTAAAAGGCAACGTATCACTGACTCCGGCTCAGAAGACCAAGTTGGCCAAGCATAAGACAGGTCTCCGAACCTTAGTCCAGAAGCGAGTCCCTCAAACACAAAAGAAAAAGGTGTTACAGAAAGGCGGCTTTCTCGGGGCCATCTTAGCACCGTTGGCCGCTTCCGTGTTGGGTCCAGTATTGGGTGGACTCTTCGGCCGACAATGAACCACACGACAAAAATGGTGCTCGTCGAACCACGGTTCCTTCAAAACCTCCAATCGCCCTACCCTGTCTCACCTACGGTGAAGACCATAAACACCCTCGATGGAGAGATGCAACAGATCTTACAGAGACCGAGGTTAAGCGACAGTGAGAAAGTACAACGGTACAATGAGACGCTTCAACGGTACATGACGTTCATGGACCAATACAAAACCTTCTCTACCCCACCACCACCACCACCACCATGTGACACACCGCCGACCTCAGCACCGCTCCAACAGCCGCCATTACCAGGGGTAGCACCCACAGCCCCACTGTGGGTGGAAGACGAAGTGCATCGTTCAAGAAACAAGCTGGCCTGGTATTACAACGGATGATTCAGAATCCTAACATGACTTGGAATGATAAAGGCGAACTACTGGTACAGAATCAGGTGGTTCCCGGCACCCACATGACGGATTTAGTGAATGACCTGATGCGTCAACGCAGGTCGCACACGGATCCTCGAGGATAGGAGGTCTTCGCTCAAGGCTTGAAAGACATGCATGTACCACAGGAATTGGTGGGGAACCCCCACCGCTGGGCCTTTATGCAGCGAACCCAGCAATCGCCGAGTGGCCCACTACCTTCTTGGGAATCCGAATGGGAACCGGAGTCATCCCCCAAAACACCACCACCACAACGGGCACCTTCTTTTCAGACCTTTAAAAAACCATCCTTGATCAGGACACCCCACATCTCCAGAGCCGTGACACGTAGCAAGTCAACGCGATGAACACGACGCCGGACACAACCGCCCAAGGCCTGGAACACCTATTAAAACCAACAGCAGCAGCAGGACAGCTCAGTCGCCATGTTTTACCTCACCCTACCCAGTAACAGTTCACTGGATGTGTTTCCTGACAACACCGTGGCCAAGTACGTCACCCAGTTACCGCAACCGTTGCATTTACCTAGATGCTGGGAATGTGGCCTCGTGGATATCCAATACCCTTACTCGTGGTACAACGTGTGAGCCAATGAAGTGTGGTACGACGTGACCTACGAAGGCAAAAACACCCGACTCATCCTCTCCGAAGGCCAATACGATACCCCCAAGGAGTTCATGGGTGGGCTGTCGAGACTGTTGCATTATAAGGCTCTACGGGAGGTCACGAATACTTCAAAACTCATCAAATCCTTTCCCTTCAAGAATCACGTGGACTTCGATTACAACGCACACAACGACAAGGCACAGCTTATCGTCACCGCCAACGCGAGTGTCGTAATGAGTCCTATCCTACAGCAAATGCTGGGTTTCGATCTACAGACGTTCGCTGGTCCCACCGCCCACCAAGGCGAGATCCCGATGGATATGAAGTCGGGTATGTACGGACGCTACGTCTACTCGGACGTGGTGGACAACCACATCGTGGGCGATATCAACACACCTCTGTTACGGGTGGTGCCCATTAAAAAGACGTATGGAGATCAAGTCACCCACAGTTTCACCCACATGCTCTAGCTGCCCGTACGACAAACCGACATCAACACGATCACGTGGATATATGAGATGACACGGGACGACCGGTGGCATTCGGCCGCGGGAAAGTGGTGCTGACACTTCATTTTCGACAAGCACGTGCTGCCCACTTTGCATAATGAAAGTACCTTACGAGTGCGATGCACGCAGCTATATGGACTATTATGCCCAACAGGCCGGGGGTGGCTTTCCGGTGTTTAGTGGTGCACGCATGCAACGTGGACATGGACTGGGGAACATACTCGGCAGCATCGTCAAAACGTTCCTGCCCTTGGTGACGCGTGGGGTGAAAGCAATCGGCAAACAAGCGGTACGCAGTGGACTGCAAGTGGCCGGTGATGTCTTGGGGGGTACGGCACCCAAAGAAGCCTTGAAACGGCGGGCTAAAGAAGCGGGAGGCGTCTTGGTGGCCAAAGCACAACGCACCGTAGGGAATAAAAGAGCTGCCCCACCGAGACCACGCACCAGTCGACGACCGACCAAGCGACGACGCACATCGAAGACGCAGGATATCTTTTCTTAAAACATGTCCTTGATCCACGCCGAGTCCTGCCCCTCCACCAACAGTGAATTTGATTTGTGGACCGTGCCGCCCACACAGACCAGTGCCGAACAAGGATTATGGGTGGAGCATCTCCCGCTCTCCAGCATCAACGAAATAGGGCCCATCGAGTTCACCATCAGTAATGCGGAGACGGCCTATGTGGATTTAGCCCATACATACTTGTATGTGAAAGCCAAGGTGGTCAAGGGGAAGGCACCAGAATCATCCAAGCTGCAACGGTGGGCCCGACGAATCTCTGGCTGCACTCGATGTTTCAACAGGTGGATATTTTTCTCAGGGACAAACTCATCAGTGACTCGACCAACACGTGCCCCTATCGAGCCTACATCGAGACACTGTTGTATGGCCGAGAGGCTAACAAATCTCAGCTGACAGCCGCTTTATTCTACCAGGACACACCCGAGCACATGGACACGGTGGACAATGTGGGATATAACAAACGGAAGGCTTTCACTGCGAACAGTGCCTCGGTGGATCTCATGGGTCGACTGCACGCAGACATGTTCATGCAAGACCGGTACCTCTTGAACAAGATCTCCATCAAAATCCGACTGATACGGGCGCCTCCGACCTTCGCCTTGATGGCCACCAACGTAGAGAGGCATGCAGCTGACTATAAGATTGTTATCCAAGATGCAGTCCTGTATGTCCGAAAAGTGAAACCGAATCCAGCCGTTCAATTGGGACACATGAACGCCTTGGAAACAAAACCAGCCCAGTACCCTATCCGACGTATACAAAGCAAAGAGTTCTCTGTGCCTGCTGGAAATATGGGCGCCAACAAAGAAAACCTGTTCCTGGGGGAACTACCCAAGCGATTGATCCTGGCCTGTGTGGAAAATATCAGTTTCAGCGGAGCCTACCCAGAGAATCCGTTTGACTTTCAACATTTCGGCATCAATTTTGTGGCCCTGCATGTGGATGGACAACAGGTCCCAGCCACGGCCTTAACACCGAACTTTGGGCGCAGGAACTTCATTCGAGGCTATCAGAGCCTGTTTACAGCCACCGGTCAAAGCAACCAGGACGAAGGGAATTTGATCAGTCGGGAGGACTACGGGAACGGATACACGTTGTTCTGTTTCGATCTGACCCCCACCTTAGAGAACGACCATCAGCTAGCCCTAGCCAAGCAAGGCAATTTACGGTTGGAAATCCACTTTGCACGAGCCCTCGGGACCACCGTCAATGTGATCTGCTACGCTGAGTTTGACAACATCATTCAAGTGGACAAGGCGCGCAACGTCCTGTGTGACTTCTCCACCTAACATGGATACAGACCAGATAACCACCGTGCTGGAGAATGACCCAGAGACACGTATGGTCTTTCAAGGGGTGTTCGGCCGAGATGTGTTCCCATTAGACCGTATGTATCCTGCTGCACACGTTCTCAACACGGACCCGATGGATCGGCCCGGTGAACATTGGGTGGCCGTGTACTTGATAGAACAGCAGGGGGAATACTTTGACCTGTACGGCCTGCCACCCCTCCATCCCGATTTAACAGACTTCATGGATCAAGGCACAGAGACGTGGTGTTGGAATACCAAAACGTTGCAAAGCTTGACCAGTAGTGTGTGCGGACAATATTGCTTGTTTTACCTGTACCATCGATGTCGGGGACATTCCATGCAGACGATCGTCCACATGTTTGACGAGTACCCCAAGGCCGAGGACCGCGATGTACTCGTATATGACTGGGCCGCCCATCATTTCAATGTACAAGCCCCCTGTTCTGGGCTTAAGTTCTTTCAATGTACACAAGCCCCCTGTTCTGGGCTTAAGTTTACAAGCCCCTTGTTCTGGGCTTCAGTACTTTCAATTTACAAGACCCCTGTTCTGGGCTTCCGTTCTTTCAATGTACAAGCCCCTTGTTCTGGGCTTCAGTTTTCACGTGGTTGTTCTCACGTTTTTGTTGTTCACTGAATAAAAAAAATGAGATCTCACCAAAAATCCCTGTCTTGTGTGTTTTCTATATCAGCATGTCCATGAATAGCCAATCAGTGGCCTAGAATGGAGCCAAAGCTAACCCATCCATGTCCAGAAAACATTACCCGGGTGTACAAGAACCCGGATGTAGGCGCGGACGTAGGCGAAAGCATTCCAGTACCCGGATGTAGGCGCAGACGTGAGCGAAATTCTAGTACCCGTCCATTGGTTCTTTTATCGATCGCTCATTGGCTCTTTTTCTCGACCGCTGATTGGTCCAAATGGAACTGCTCATCCTTCCCAGGTTAATTTACAATCCCCTTTTGGGGTTCAAGCTCTGTATATCGATACAGCAACATTGTCGGTGAAGCTTGCCGAAAGGGAGACCGTTTGACCTGGATGTGACCTTTGACCTTTTGACCCGACATTCATCCGCGCACTGCCGATGATGCCGCGCACTACCGGAGAACCCGCGCGCGCGCTGCGGCCGGATAACCCGTGTGCGCGCGCGCTGCGGCCGGGCCGGGTCGGGCCGGGCCGGGCCGGGAAAACCCTGGAGGTTGAACATCCGGACGTCTAAGGAAACATTGGAACTCTTCTGGGTTAGGAGGTAGTTTTAGTAAAACCGTCACAACCCACGTGACCTGCGCAGCAGAATGAAAATGACCCCCTAGTCTAACTCCCTCACATAGGCTTCACACGGATACCTCACTCGATCCCATCGGCCTACTAGTGGCCCACCTAGATACCAACACGTCTATTTCCATACCCCTTGGTCCACTACGCATGCGCAGAGTGACGATATTTCAAGCCCGCACTCACCCCATCAGATGCCCCCTCACATAGGCTTCACATGGATACCTCATACAACTCCATCGGCCCATTAGGGGCTCCCCTAGATCCCAAAACGTCTATTTCCATACCCTTTTCCCACAATTCCCTGTCTGCGCATGCGTAGAATGGTGACAACGCTCGAGCCACTAGTCCAGTCAGATGCCCCCTCACATAGGCTTCACATTGATACCTCATACGACTCCATCGGCCCATTAGGGACTCCCCTAGATCCCAAAACGTCTATTTCCATACCCTTTTCCCACAATTCCCTGTCTGCGCATGCGCAGAATGGTGACAAAGCCCGAGCCTCTAGTCCAGTCAGATGCCCCTTCATGAATGCTTCACATTGATACCTCATATGACCCCATCGGACCATTAGTGGCTTCCCTAGCTCCAAAACGTCTATTTTCATACACTTTGGCCGCCGCGCATGCGCAGAATGCCAATATTTCAATCCCTCACCCAGCCCATCAGATGCCCCTTGACGAATACTTAACTTTGATACCGCACTCGACCCAATCGGTCCACTAGGGACCCACCTAGGTCACAAAACGTCTATTTAGGTATTCCCCGTATACATTAACATTGGAAGTCAACCCATGGGACTACTTTCTGTCCGCGGAAGCTCTCTCCCGCGACCGCATCACCACCAGACCGCATCACTGCGGAAGAATTCGAGGTCAAAGGTTGCCGGACCTATAGCCTAGATAGGTCAGTACATGCCTTGATCACATGATCGTCACGTGATCAAGTTCCTCCTCAAATCCTCCCCTGTGACGTCATTACATCCGGGTGAAATTAGCGCGGATCGGTGATATATATACTACTAATGTTGGCTGCAGAGCCGGAGAATACTGGATATTAATATGATCTGAGAGATAACGTATATGAATACTAATATGGCTGCAGAGCCGAAGAATACTGGTTAAATGTTGGCTGCAGAGCCGGAGAATACTGGTTAAATGTTGGCTGCAGAGCCGGAGAATACTGGTTAAATGTTGGCTGCAGAGCCGGAGAATACTGGATATTAATATCATCTGAGAGATAACGTATATGAATTCTAATATGGCTGCAGAGCCGAAGAATACTGGTTAAATGTTGGCTGCAGAGCCGGAGAATACTGGTTAAATGTTGGCTGCAGAGCCGGAGAATACTGGATATTGATATGACCTGAGAGATAATGTATATGAATATTAATATGGCTGCAGAGTCGGAGAATACTGGTTAATGTTGGCTGCCGGAGAATACTGGATATTAATATGATGTGAGAGATAACGTATATGAATACTAATATGGCTGCAGAGCCGGAGAATACTGGATATTAATATGATCTGAGAGATAATTTATGTGAATAATAATATGGCCGCAGAGTCAGAAGAATACTGGATATTAATACAATTGGAGAACAAATGGTTTTGGGTACTCGTATGGCTGCGAAGCTGAAGGAATACTGGTAAAATGTTGACAGCAGAGGTAAATGAATTCTGGAAATGTAAAGACGTATTTTAGTGCTCTAATTGGCAGAGGTGAGAGAGAACGTGACAGGGGAAAAGAGAGAGAGAGAGAGAGAGGTGGTAATGGAAGGGTGAAAATGTGACAAAGACGGACTCGGCCTTGAGAACTTGTAAATAGTGTACATTCTGCACCACGCTTTAATTTGACTAATATTTTGTGGAATAACTCATTAGAGTTAACATATGCAATATATATTCATACATTCTGTTTATAGTTGGTTAAAGGAACCGGAAGCAGTAGGATAGTTAATGGGTAAGAGGAGATTTTAACATTAAATTAATGTGTTACGTGTATGATTTGCGCATGAGTGTTGGGATGTGAGTTGGTGTCGTTTTCGATGATGTTGAGAACATCGTGGATTGGCAATAAGTGCGAATATTGATGATGCATTAAAAAGTGTGTTTGTCTTTTGTATATTTATATTTGCAGAGATTTTTAGGCGAGGTTGGAGATAGTTTGTAGAAGAAAAGGTGTTCTTGTTGCCTCTTTTATTAAGTCGTACAGAGCCTCTAACAACGGCAA
The DNA here is from genome assembly GCA_036873755.1 of Hanleya hanleyi. NCBI lineage: Eukaryota > Metazoa > Mollusca > Polyplacophora > Lepidopleurida > Hanleyidae > Hanleya > Hanleya hanleyi. Next base: position 11,985 of record JAVTVY010041599.1, on the reverse strand, counting down.
TCCTGATACAGCCTGACGATGAGTGACGTTTCTGAATCAGCTGAGGACGCATATGTTGTATCGGTGAAGGTTTGACAAGCATTTAAACATATTTAAATAGTCGATTGCGATGCAGATATCCAGATATATATAATGGAATCTAGTCATGTTATATATAAAACTGGAAGTATCAGGGTGTGATATATGCCGCTGGGCGAAAAGTCTTAATGATCAGAATTAAGCTATGTGTGGTAGATTTTGGCGTAAACTGAAATTAGATGCTGAGAATAAATTGTTTGTAAATGTTTACAAGTTTATGTTTTAATGCAAAAGTATTTACTTGTAAATGAATAATCTGTTATGAGTATATTTGTCTCTTTATGCATGTTATCGACAACATTGTTTTCGGAATATTTTAAGGGTATATTGTGTTATTAGTGTTTTTTGTTGACGACCAGTGTTATAAAAGAATGGAGTATGGATGAAATTACATGTAAGTTTATATCGATTTTAGAAAGACATGGTTAAAAAAGATCTATATAGTTACTCTACCATTTAATCATTTAAATGAGTCAATTCCGAGAATTATGATGTGTATGTATGTCCATAGCTCAGAATGGTGAGAGTAAAAATTGCTGTCAAGATATATTGGAATAATCCAAATGTATTCAAAATATCATGCTTAGCGAGTAGTGAAGGCAGAGTGAGATTGTGAAAATTATATAGAAGCGTTTGTATGTTGTGTGGGTGCAGTTGTTGTTCCACCCACACAACGCCGGGAATTCTGTATGTAAATATGCTGTTTATATAGATATAAAATTTTCTGGATTCTGTAACAAGGGTTGTGAAAATCAATTCACGAATAAGTTGTTATCCTTAGACCATTGACCTGTTCTTTGGTGTTCAGGTACGGTCCCAGCAGTATTACCAAATATGGAGTTATGTGTTGATTATTGGTGATTGGTTTGTTTCATAAACAAATGGAACCGGGTACCAGAGAAATGTTATTTCTCTCGATTGAAGCATGAATTAGAGAGAAATTACTTTCTCTGGTTGGTGTAATGTGTTTATGTAATCAATTGTTTTGTTTAACAATTGGGCTTGACCTCAGGGCGGTGTTTCCCGCCCTGTGATATGTATTAAACTAAGGAGTTGTAATGAAGTTTCTATTTAAAAAGCAAAATAACTTTACATTGAGTTTGCTTTTAAAAAAAAAACTTTTCATATAATCCTGAAAATGAAAAGTTTTTTTTTAAAAGCAAACTCAATGTAAAGTTATTGGCGTACATAGCTGCTTCGCAGCTGCACACGCCATCTAAATTTAAAATTGATTGATCGATTGAAGTTTCTATTCAGCACGACTGACTGGGACCGTGCTGGTAAATTTTTAACAAAATTAATAATTGCATATGATAAGTTATGGCAATCATATTTGATGGTTATCAATTGATGGCGCATGTTGGTTTAGGTTTTCTGTATTAATATTTGGATATTGTTTCTTATTCGATTATGTCTTAAAGTATTATTTATGTGTGTTTGTAGTACATGTTATTGCTTAAATGAGTAACCGCTCTACCCCCATAGAGTATGCCAGGCTGCAATGGGTTGGGGGCAGGTTTCCTCCCTATTGTGACTGGTTATGGTCGGGGGGTTGTTCCTGGCCGGCAGCTGGCATTTTTTATTTATATAGGTTATTCTCTAGTTTTATCTGAAAATAATTTGTTAAACGAGTTGTTTCAGTATAGCGCTGATATGCCCTATCAGTGTTATGGTGTTTGGTGTCGTTTATATGCATTTGACCTCATCGGAGTATCGTAACATTGTAGAAATGAATGGTATATTTCTACCGCTGTTTGTCAGAATATAGAGAGCGTACGGTCCCAGCAGTATTACCAAATATGGAGTTATGTGTTGATTATTGGTGATTTGTTTGTTTCATAAACAAATGGAACCGGGTACCAGAGAAATGTTGAGAAAGTGTAGAAAACCAGTCTCGAAGATGAATTTTTATGCTGGAATATGCCCGTTGATTAGTTTTCACACCTTCCAAAATCCCTCGCCCCGGGTGATTGATTAGACGTTACCCGCCAATTAGCGCCCTATAAAAGGCTTACAGAGATTTGCGACTATTCACATTCACAAATTTAATTGCCGACTGAAAAACGTCTAGCTCAAGGAAAGAGAAGACGAGAGATCCTGAAGGGTCTTGGCGCCCACCATTGTCCGATAATTGTAAGCTAATTACAAGAGGATCCTTTTGTCCATTGTTAAAGAACAAACGAATGATTTGTAACTTTGTTTGCAGAATTTCGAATTTGAACGAAAAAGATCGAAAAATGGACACTGGAAAACACCAAGATATTATCTTTCTAAGTTTCAGGAGTTTCAAGATTTCTAGAAACTGTACTTGATGTGGGTTGTTATATTACAAGTGAAATGAGCAGTCTCAAAGTTAGTCTGAAAGTGAATGTTTTTTTGTTTTGTTTTTCGCACGTGTCATCATTGGGTACTGGAAATGAAGACAACTCTCTTTGACACTTTCGCGTGAGCTATGAAACATACTTAAGATTTTATAATGAGGAATGAATGCTATTTCTGTTCTGTTTACTGGGCTAGTTTGAGTTATCTCTTTTAAGATACCATGCTCGAAAAAGGTAAGATGGTACAAAACTTAATACTGAAGGGATCCGGTCCGTGCAGTAATGTTGAAACTTTGAAAGTGCCTGAATCCTGATTATCTCTCTTGGATCGAAACACGCAGTAGTCTACAGTTGTCGAGTTGTGACGTTGTGTCACAAGAGTGACGTCCCTTCATGTAGCCGACCCGTCGGCAGACGAAACAGTGGGGCAGTTAACTTGTAATGGCATGGACTAAAGTAAACTGATTTAAAATTTGAAGAAATACATTTTAATTCGGAATCATTTGAACTCCTTGATATAGAAGGTGAAGGTATGAATATTCTCTGTAGTCAATATATAGAATATGCCCCCGATTTTGATCCGCTTACTCTTGTGATGCAACGTCACAACTCGGGAATACCGTATTAATTTGAAGCGTAACTTGGATTTTCGAATCGGGCCAGAAGGGTATCTTGCACAACTAGGCCCCATGTGGGACCTGTGTACCAAATTTCAGAAAGATCCATGAAGTATTTCCTGAGAATTTATGATAACAATGTTTCAAGGGGGAATTCAAGATGGCCACCTGGTGACCATATTGGATTTCCGAATCGGAGCAAAAAAGGTATCTTGCACAACTGGATCACAAGGGGAACCTGTGTATCAAAATTGAGAAAGATCCATGCAGTACTTCCTGAGAAATCACGATAACAATGTTTCATAGGGAAATCCAAAATGGCCACCTGGTGGGCATATTACATTTTCGAATCGGACCGAAAAAGGTATCTTGCACAACTAGACCCCAAGGGGAACCTGTGTACCAAATTTGAGAAAGATCCACAGAGTACTTCTGGAGAAATCACGATAAAGTTTCATGGGGAAATCCAAGATGGCCGCCTGGTGGGCATATTGGATTTTCGAATCGGACCAGAAAAGGTATCTTGCACAACTAGACCCCAAAGGCATTTGAGAAAGATCCTTGCAGTAGTTCCTGAGAAATCGCGATAACAAGGTTTCATGGGAAAATCCAAGATGGCCGCCTTGTGGCCATATTGGATGTTCGAATCGGACCAGAAAATGTGTTTTGCAAAACTAGACCCCAAGGGGAACCTGTGTACCAAATTTGAGAAAGATCCAGTAGTTCCTGAGAAATCGCAATAACAAAGTTTCATGGGGAAATCCAATATGGCCGCCTGGTGGCCATGTTGGATTTTGGAATCAGACCAGGAAAGGTTTCCTGCACAACCAGGTCCCAAGGGGAACCTGTGTACCAAATTTGAGAAATATCCACGAAGTAGTTCCTGAGAAATCGCAATAACAAAGTTTCATGGGGAAATCCAAGATGGCGGCCTGGTGGTCATGTTGGATTTTCCAATCGGACCAGGAAAGGTATCTTGCACAACTAGATCCCAAGGGGAACCGGTGTACCAAATATGAGAAAGATCCATGAAGTAGTTACTGAGAAATCGCAATAACAAGGTTTCATGAGGAAATCCAAGATGGCTGCTTGGTGGCCATACTGCATTTTCGAATCGGACCAGAAAAGGTATCTTGCACAACTAGACCCTAAGGAGAACCTGTGTACCGAATTAGGGAAAGATCTATGCAGTGATTCCTGAGAAATCGCGATAACAAAGTTTCGTGGGGAAATCCAAGATGGCCACCTGGCGGCCATATTGGATTTTCTAATCGGACCAGAAAAGGTATGTCGCACAACTGGACCACAAGGGGAACCTGTGCACCAAATTTGACAAAGATCCATGCAGTATTTCTTGAGAAATCACGATAACAAAGTTTCATGAGGAAATCTAATATGGCCGCCTGGTGGCCATATTGGATTCTCGATTTGGACCGAAAAAGGTGTCTTGCACAACTAAACCGTAAGGGGAACCTGTGTACCAAATTTGAGAAAGATCCATGCAGTACTTCCTGACAATTAATGACAATAAAGTTTCATGGGGAAATCCAAGATGGCTGCCTGGTGGCCATATTGGATTTTCGAATCGGACAATAAAAGGCATCTTGCACAACTAGGCCCCCATGGAAACCTGTGTATCAAATTTGGGAAAGATCCATGAAGTAGTTCCTGTGAAAAAGCGATAACAAGGTTTCATGGAGAAATCCAAGATGGCTGCCTGGTGGTCATATTGGATTTTCGAATCGGATCATAAAAGGTATCTTGCACAACTAGACTCCAAGGGGAACCTGCGTACCGAATTTGGGAAAGATCCATGCAGTAGTTTTTGAGAAATCCCGATGACAAGGTTTTACGGGGAAATCCAATACGGCCGCCTTGTGGCCATATTGGATTTTCGAATCGGACCAGAAAAGGTATCTGTTTAACTAGACCCCATTGGAACCCATGTACCAAATTTCAGAAAGATCCGTACAGTAGTTCCTGAGAAATCGCGATAACAAGGTTTCATGGGGGAATCCAAGATGGCCGCCTTGCGGCCATATTGGATTTTCGAATCGGACCAGAAAAGGTATCTGCACAACTAGACCCCAGGGGGAACCTGTGTACCAAATTTCAGGAACATCCGTGCAGCAGTTACTGAGAAATCGCGATAACAAGGTTTCATGGGGAAATCCAAGATGGCCGCCCTGTGGCCATATTGGATTATCGAATCGGACCAGAAAAGGTATCTGCACAACTAGACCCCAAGGGGAACCAAATTTGAGAAAGATCCGTGCAGTAGTTCCCGAGAAATCGCGATAATAAGAATTGTTTACGGACGGACGACGGACGACGGACGGACGGACGACGGACGACGGACCACGGACGAAAAGCGATTTGAACAGCCCACCATCTGGTGATGGTGAGCTAAAAACAGGGACTGATTAGTCGACAGGTCCCATACGGGAAAAACTGGCAACGGCCATTTCCAGTGTGGTGTTAAAAAGCTTTACTATTATCGCAAAAGTATACAATTTGCGGGAATAATGTTTGCTTTTTTATAGTTATATGTACGATGGTGAATATGTCAGCAAAACTTTATGTAAAGTATATTTATTTTGGATGAATACCTCATTTTCTACATTACCGCATGTATAATGCGGTAATGTAGAATGAAGTAATAATGAATTGGATGTATATATGAGTCATGTAATAATGTTTTATTGTAGTTTCTTTTTGTCTGCATACGTTTCTTACTAATATATAGTTCACGGTAAAATATAAATTGGGCATATTGAGATGTATCAATAAATTTTAATGAAAGCTCGTGTGAAACACGGGCGAAGAGCATTTTCCCGGATAATTGTGTAACACATAATTTGGTACTTACACGGTTTTAGATCTCCCCAATTCGGGCACACCGCCAACTAGGTGTGGCATTCTTTTTTAGGATGGGACAGAGGGTGAGGCACATACCCCTTGGGGATGAGCAATCAGGAATCATCGCTGGTAGTAGTGCCTCTGAAAAGGGATTTCTTTACCAACGAGCGAAACCCAGTGTGAGGCAACACAAACTTTATTTTGTTTCACGGACCCACCGACATTGAAAAATCGAATAAGAATAAAATTTCAAATTGCCATTTTTATTTTTCCTGCGAAAGTTAGAACATAAAGAATTTAACCCCCTTTTCATTCACGATTGCATGAATTAGTCAGTTGCATTCTATGTGGAACAATGCCACCAAATAAAAATGCCAAACAACAAAAATAAATACCTTTCACAATAATTTTTCACTGCAAGTCAGTGAATTGTTGTTGTTATAAAATGTTGCTAATAGTACTTAGGCAATAACGACATTCAATGAAATCGATAACCTTCAATTGCTGTGTGATCTATCACTCTGTCAAGGTACCCATATTCCGACAGTGATGTGGTATGTCAGAGCTTGGAATTGGTGGGTGTTTCAACAGCTCAGCTGATATAGTATGGCTTTAAGTTACTGTTGAAGCATGAGGCTGTTGCACCACATGCAAAATTCGCTAGAATGATCTGGAAGACAACCACAGTCACAGCAATGATGATGACAATGTCAGATTTGAAGTGTATGTTGGCAGTTAACATGTGACTTAACATACAGTTTTTGACCTTGAGAAAATAGGTCAACGTCAGTCATATTCATAGACTTCAGATCCATCATCAGTTGCATATTTGGTATCAATTTAGAAAGCCTAGCTATATTTCATGTTATACCATAATATACAGTATATAACCTTGAAAAAATAAGTTGTCAACTGAGATAGGCTTCTACTCAGTCACTAATTGCAGAAGTATTATTAAATTGGAGAGCCTATCGTCTCTCCTTTAGAAAGTATTACTAATGCTAAACTTGACCTTGATAAAACAGGTGACAGGTCATTATCATTAGGCTTCTGATCCATCACCAGTTGCATATGTGGAAAGAAAGATGGACAGACAGAGAGACAAATAGGCAGACAGACGGACAGACAGATGATATTTAACAGTTCAGTTCCTTTCGGGGCATCATTACATATTATCTTATAAGTCTAAATATTCTGTCAAAATGCACAGAACACACCATTTTACTTAAATTAGATAAGCATGTGAAAAAAAAAAATTCCAGGTGTGGTGTGCCATATAGTAGGGATGTAGAAGTTCTACTTCAAAAACCTAAAAAATAGTTATCAACAGTTGTAACTATGCTGTTAAAATGCAACGGTATGTGCGATTTCACATCTCGAATTTCAAATAAAGTCTGGGGACCTCCACATAAAACAAAAACATGAGCATTAACTGAGTGATAATTGTGATTTTATTCATTGAAAATTGGCCAGGATGCATCTCCAGACATTTGGAAGCCCAAGGATTCACAGCCACTGGCCACTATAGAAATGTAATTGGGATAGCCATTCCAATGAACAGGATCAAATTATTATATCAGTAACGGAGAGAGAAATAGCACTGATTCTGGAAAGGAAGCGTTTACTTTATTGATACACGCAGTGTACTAGTCCACTTATGTAAAATGCATTATGCAATAAGTCAACCAATACAGGTACCCGAGTGGTCAACAATCAGGTATACGATATGTAGGCATGCAAGGTATCAGTGTTACGGTATGTCTATTTGACCAAAATGCCCTGCTATTCAAGCTCACTTGAATACTTCCAATTCTCCATACAGTATCACACAATACTGTTGGCAGCATATTTTCAATAATAGAGAAGAAAAGCAACTCCCAGTAGGGATGACAATTTCATTCTGTATATTTCGGTATTATTTATAGCATTTGAATTATGATGCTATAACTAATAGCGAAATGTACAGAATGAAATTGTCATCCCTACTCGGAGTTGCTTTTCTTCTCTATTATTGGAAAATCATGAGCATATTTTCTCTGACTACATTTTAGTTATGTGTGTAAGCAGGAGCTGATGTAGCATAGATTTAGATTATATTTAGCTGTCAATACCCCATTGCCATATGTATATGCCAGCGCTACCGCATCAATGTCCTTTCAATCCATTTTTAGACCGTAATGTTATTAAAATTAGGAATTGTAAAAAGAGAATGTATAATGATATATAAGCCCAAAATCCGTTTGGGAGGTGGGCCTTCAATTTCAATAAAAAATCCCAACCCTTTCAGTCCTTTGAAATCATTTGTCTTTCTGACAATAATAAACTTCATGAAATGCCAATAAATTGTGCTATATAAGTTTACTGTCCATAGTGCCACCCAATGATGAACAATATCACGAAACTACATGATGAAGCAAAATCCTCAGATGTGGCCTGGGAAACGTAGAAATTGGACTCAAGTCAGGAAAATTGCACGTATTTAAAACAAATGGCCATTTGGCTTACAAGGGATGTGAAATATAATATTGGGAATGTTACAGGCATGTTCAGCAAAATATAATTACTTTCCCCTGATTTAAAGAAGTAAAACGTGCCTCCATAACTTCGCCAACACTACCAAAATCTTATCAGTCGTTTGCCTATCTTGCAAGATCATTATACCCAAATTTCAAGAAAATCAAACACGTTGTTTGGAGGATATGATGTTGCACATGTTTACCTGCGCTCATGTCTATAGCGCCACCTAGTGACGATCAAATACCACGAAACACAAGCAGGTGAAATCTAAAGCCCTAGGGAGATGGCACAAAAGAGTTCAATGGAAAAATCATGACAATCATAATAATGGTTATGGAGGATTCGACGTTAAGTCAGATAATTGAGATTTTTCATTTAAATGGCAAGTTGGTTCGCACCGAAAGAGAATTATGTCGTCAATCCATCACTTATGCTTGGAACAATTTTGAAATATTTCTTCAGGTGAATTGGTAAATTTTAATTTTACAAAACTCTTCTTTTGAAACGCATAAAAACGTGCCTTTATTATTATGCCAGCTACACCAAAACCTTTTCAGCACATTGCCTATCCATCAAGACCATTGCAATAAAATTTCAGACGAGTCAATCAGACGAAATCGTCACAGAAATGTTTTCCTTTGCTCTGACTACAACACCACCTAGTGGTAAGCTACGGCTATCGAAACACAACCAGACCAATTTCCCAGGCCTAAGGTAGGTGGCACACAAAGTCTGACCCGAAAATATTTTACAGCATAAATTGTAATTATTATGTATGGATCATGCACACTTGTGCATCAATGGTTTTAGCCATGCTTCGCGCGTTTTTTCTGTTCACAGTGGTTTTCAGAGTTTATTTTTGTGTCGATTTCATGTTGTTGGTGTTCTCGGGACCACCAATTAAAACATTATGTGCTACCTCCCAAGCATTATGGTCTCTTCTATTTTGTACATATTGTTTTGTATAATAATTTTATCTGTTGGTAAAGCTCTTGTGCGACTGATATTTATGAAATATTTGGTAAATTCTCTTGTTCAACTGGAAATCTTAGAATTAATGAAGCCTGGTCCTATAAACCAATGCGACATCTCAGTTGCTCATATACATGTAAACGTCTGGGGGCTGCGTCATAAACTCTCTTTAATACAGGCTTAATTGTCCACTTATGACATAATTGCCATTACAGAGAGCCAGTTAACGACAAGTGTTAGTGTACTAATTGTGTACCCCTTTTGGCTGACCTGTATCTGTTCTCCTATGAATATAACTATATGCAAGCGCTTTCAAAAACCGATCAATTCAAAGCCCGTTCCTTCTCATTCACCACACACTGTATAGACGATCTTCTCGCTGTGGATAATCGCTATATAAATGACGCAGTGAAGGATATTTATCCACCTTCACTGGATTTGAAGGAAACTACAGATAGCCCTACAGGCACATAATATTTAGATCTATATCTCTATAAAAATGAAGCGGGCATTCTCTCTCGTCTATTTTATGATAAAAGAGATGATTACAATTTCGACATCGTAAACTATCCCTTTCTGGACAGTAATATTGCAGTGGGACCTGCATATGGCGTATACATATCTCGCCTAGTAGCATCTGCTAGATCCTGTGTTAAATGTGACGATTTTAATCAACGTCACAAAACATTGTTGCAGAAACTCATAAAACAGGGCTATTCCACCAAGCGCCTCCACTCAATGTTTCTCAAATTTGGCGATACATATCGCATGCTGATAGCAATATACGAACATAACGTGCAAGATCTATGGCGCAACGTTTCGTAACTTGTGTCTAATTCCGCTTAACCCGGGGCTAGGGGCCGTATGAACCCATGTACTTTAAGATCTTCGTGGTGCTCACAATCAAAGCGTGACTGAAATCATTATCTAGATGACGACTGTACAACGAATATTATGGATTAAGAATACTGATCAGCGATACGGATTTTATATTTTTGGAACATCATGATGTCTTGTCGGCATCATTGAAAACTGTTGACCGCTTCTCTCTTGCAGGAAACTAGCCTATGTTTACGTATACTATGATTGTCTTTGGTGCTAATACTTTTATATGGAATATGGAATAGATCTATGGATTATAGACGCGGATATTCTTTAATGGGCGACGGCTGAATTATGAATGACGGACTAGACCCTTGAAAGTAACAAAATTAAGATGCATGGAAGCAAAATGGCTGGTGGTCAAGAGTAAAAATCAAAACGTACTGATAGGGGTCTTTTATAGACAACCGTCTGCACGTGCATTTTACTGGGATCTTACTGACGAATCGATTTCTAATGCTCGTTCTGAACCAAGTAATAAATGTATTATTGTGGGAGATTTTAATGTCGATTGTCTCATTAATACCCCTGAAAAAAATTAAATATTTAGAAACAAATTACGCCATTTGACAAATGATAGCCGATCCAACACGTATCACCTCTACTTCACAAAGCCTATTAGACTTCCCCTGTTATGTATCTTCCTCAGGCGTTATTCCGCCCTTCTGTAGTAATTATCATGGTGTATTTATTAACCTGAAAGTACGTGCCGCGAAAAATCGATGTTACAAACGTACTATTTGGGATTACGAAAAAATGAATATTTCTGACATGAAAGAAAGTTTATCACAATCGAATTGGGACAATATATTTGATAATGACGACGTATCCAATGATTAACTGCTTAAGATCTTTAAAATATCGATTGTCTTGTAAGTCCTTAAAGAAAATGTATCGTTATTTCATCCTACCTATTTTTGATTACGCCGACGTTGTATGGGCCAATTGTACAGAGGAACAGGTTAATTTATTAGAAAACTTTCAATTGGATGCGTTGCGTACAATTTGTGGGGTGGTCCGCGGAACTAGTCATGAGTCGCTCTACACAGAAACTGGCTTTATCACGTTGATGGAACGAACGAACCGACATAAATTTAGTTTATTTTATAAAATGATTAATGGCATGTGTCCTCCTTTCCTGGTCTCACTTGTTCCGCAGACAGTATCGCACAGAACAGAATACCCGCTTCGAAATGCCGCAGATATTTCTGTTATAAAATGTCGAACGCAACTTTATTCTAAGTCTTTCATTCCCTCCACAACCAGAATATAGAACGAGCTTGACCTTGAAATTAGGACTGCTGACAGTTACAAATTGTCCAAAAACTTTTTGAAATCGAAAGACAACAAATTCCATGCCATTTCTTTTCTGTGTTGAGGATAGGGCAGATTCTTCATGCACAACTGCGCCTTTCATGTAGCGATTTGAATGCACATAAATTTAATAGATTTATACAAGACTCGCCTGCGTGTAATTGCGGTTACCCTTATGACGACAACGAGCATTTTCTTTTGTACTGTCCACATTATAACGTAAGGAGACCATGTTCTTAGAACTAGCACAATATACTGGACTTTCATACAAATCGCTCTTATTTGGAAATCCAGATCTTAATGACGAATCCAGTGTAGAGATAGCGAACGGCTTACAAAAATTCTTTATAGAATCTGAAAGATTTAGAAAACTTGATTAATGGTCAATACCAATGTTTGCCAATCACTCATGATTTGCCAGTAAT